>JAQIVZ010003536.1:0-13532 GCA_034700945.1 Arrhopalites spinosus
ACAATGTTAAATGAATTTTTCGAAATTTCTCCACCGAGCCTGGCTCGGCAAAATTGCCAGATTATGCATCCCCGGTAACGTCATTGGAGAATTTGATAATTTATTTTGTAAAATTGTAAGAATTATTTTATTGAATTCCTTATGTAAATATATGTAACAGATGCTATCCAAGGAAAAAATTGACGTCAATTGGTTTCAGATTAATTACAGCCAATTGTTTTTAACCGGATCCTGTAAAATGGTTTCTTTGTCTCTTTACGCAGGTGCCGAAAGAGAAGGGGAACCGAACAATCTGTCTAGCCAAAAATGACATAATTAATCATGTCGCATAAAAATAGGCTCAGTAGAGAATTAGTTACCCAACCCAATTTAATTATTCCAACTTTAACGACTTTAGCGTTTAAGACACTTACAATTTCAGCAGTCTCATCCTTCAATGGCCAATCATATGCATCCGCAAGATTATAAAGACTAAAATTGTGCGAGAGTTATTTTTTTCATAAGTTTTTCTTTTCTAAAAGGAATAAAAAAATTAATTTTATGAATAATTACTTTTGTTGTCATAGAACTTATTTCCCATGTTTTGCACCCTTCCTAATCACAATTACAAATAATTAATTAATTTTTCAAAAAAAAAACGTCCCCACTCATGACCCATACAAATTCACCTGTACATTTGAATTATGAGGAAGATTGATGAAGTTGAGGTTGAGGTACTCGTTTTGAAGTCCAAGTGTCAAAAAATAATAAAAAAGGGTACCCACTCAAACTCCAGTAAAATCTAATGACATTATCCCATTCTCCAATTAAATTTAATTACAATCATACAAAATCTTAAATTTTAGTGACCCTGCGTTCGTTAATTAATATAAATAATTTATCATGGTCGTCATCAAAAAAGGTTAGACGACTCAATTTAGATTGAATGACAAATACAAGTTAACTGTGATTATATTTAACAGAAGAAGGATTAAAAGTCAAGCTAGATTTGAAGGGGAAGGGAGACTACACTGACAAATTAAAGAGGAAAGATGACGTCACTTCAGATGAGTCGGATGAAGAGGAATCTTCTGAAAGTGGAACCTCCGAATCGGAGTCTGATTCTAATGACTCCACCTCCGACACTACTTCCTCTTCTGACTCAGGTTACATTTCTTAAAAATGTCACAATAAATTGTGATAATTTAATTACAATTAAAAATTAATTACAGATGAAAAAGTTGTTGAAAAGAAGAAACAGGAGCTAATCAAAAAGAAATCTGTGGGGAGACCCACTCGTGATAAATTTAATTCTAATAAAACTAAAGCCAACAATAATGCAGCCAAGACGAGACCCAAAAGAAAAAGGAGGAAACCAAGGTTAGTTAATTGTACAATTATTTTAATTGTCTTGTAATTAATTAATTTTTAATTACAGACCACTCACAATTTGCTTAACAAATTGTCGTTATGAAATTGTGAGAAATGTGGCAAAACAATTCAGTTTACTTGAAGTGGGTGAGGATGAAGCCTGGAACATTTACTGGACAGATTTTTCAGTTTCTTTGGGTAATTAAATTAATTACAATTAAATATTCATTATTTAATTATAGAAATTATTTTTCTTAATATTTGTCCATTATTTTGTACAGAAAGGGCAATGGACATGAGAAGATATCAAGTAAATTTAATTTAAATTCACATGAAATTTTGACCCCAAAATTAATTTAATAATTAAAATTTTAATTATGATTAGCTCGTCAATCATTTTCCTGGCATGAATGAGATTTGTCGTAAAGATTTCCTCTCCAGAAATTTAAATCGAATGAAGCGTCTCTTTCAAAATGACTATGACGTCTTCCCAAAAACTTGGAGTTTACCAACAGAGTACAATTAAAAAAATTAAATATTGTTTAATTGACAATTAAAATTAATTATTAAATATAGTTTAGGAGAATTACAAACATATGCCCACACAAAAAAAAACAAGACTTACATCTGTAAACCGGAAATGGGCTGTCAAGGAAGAGGAATTTTTCTGATAAGAAGTATCAAAGATTTAAATCCATTTGGCAAAATAATTTGTCAACTTTATGTCTCAAGGGTACTTAATTTTTAACTAAAATTAAATTAATTAATTTAATTACATTTAATTTAATTAGCCATTCCTCATCGACAATTTTAAATTCGATTTGAGAATCTACGTTCTCATGACCTCCTGTGACCCCCTCCGGATCTACGTTTTCAAAGAAGGGCTTGCTCGGTTCGTAAAAAAATAGTTAATTTAATGATAATAATTGCAATTAAAAATTTTTAATTATAATTATAGATTCGCCACAGCCAAGTATAAACCGCCAACCAATAGCAATACAGAGAATTCGTACATGCATTTAACTAACTACGCTGTCAATAAATACAGTCGGGATTACGTAGTTGATGATGAAGGTGGTAGTAAAAGGTGAGGTTAATTAAATAAAATTTAATTAATTAAATTTAATTGGAATTTAAATTAACAGGAAATTAACGGCAGTGTACAGATGGTTGGAACAGCGTAGTTATGATACAGAAGAATTAATGAATAATATTGATGACGTCATAGTCAAAACAATTATTTCAGCTCATCCCATTTTGAAACATAATTATCGCACCTGTTTCCCCCATCATGATCTTTGTAGCGCCTGTTTTGAAATCCTTGGATTTGACATTCTTCTTGATTATAAATTGAAGCCTTATGTTCTAGAGGTCAATTTAATTAATTATTATTAATTAATATTACAACTATTGTAATTACCTGAATTAATTGGATTTTGGCTTAATTACAGGTAAATCATTCCCCCAGTTTTCACACGGATGCCAAATTAGACAAAGAAATTAAAGAAGCTTTACTCCACGACACTTTTGCCATGCTCAACATGAAATTATTGGACCGGTACAAAGTTGAGAGCGACGACCGCAAGAGGATTCAAGAGCGGCTACTTCAAAAACAGAACGAAAAGTAAGTTAAATTTAAAATTCTAATTTAATGAAATTAATTAATTAATTGTCTAGAAAATCGGAGGGTAATGAAGGGCTCTCTATTGCGGACCAGCAATTTCAATGGGAATTGGACCACTGCGGCGGTTACCGCCTCATCTACCCCTCCCCCCAGAGTGACAAATATGACAAATATTTTGAACAAAATTTATCCTCCCTCTACCATGAAACAACAGCGTCCCAAGCGAGAGCCAATTGTACTAGGAATCAAATGGAAGAATATAATGTAAAATTAATTACAATTTAATTCTAACTATTAATTTAAATTACAATTTTATTCTAAATTTAGAAACAAAAACAACAAGAAGAACGAAAAAGACTAGTCCTGGCCCAAGTGGGCTCTTTAGCAACAGACAAAAAAGATAAATTACGCCCAGAATCACCCGCCGATCCCGATAAACCCAAATTGAAGAAGAAGCCTTCAGGAAAAGTATGTTGAATTAAATAGGGAAAGTTAATTGTAATTAATTTTTGATTATATTTCAGAATTTCATGATTCGAAAAAAAGATATTGGCTGTTTCGCCCCTTCGCCCATTGTGGCGGATGAGGAATTGGATCGAATGAAATGTTTGATGCAGAGGGGAATGTTAATTCGAAGTCTTGGGATTGAAATTCAAGTAATTTAATTAATTTAATCACAGTTAAATTCTCTACAAAATACTAATTTTACTATTTTAATTAAGGTATTTAAACTCTTGTGTCAAATTGGAAATTTAAAACCGGAAGAAGAAAAATTATTTCGTCGAATGCACGGTTTTGCTGGAGCGAGTGCAGGGGCTGTCCCAAAAATGAAAGAACATGGGCGACTGCCGTATGGCAATTAAAATTAATTAAAATTAATTTAATTTAATTATTAATTAAAATTAGAGAGACTATGGAACACATGCAACGAGGTGACGCTTCATCCCAAAATGAGTCACAAAATGTCAATCATGAAACTAATTTAACCAACAAAGAAGACTTCAAGTACCCCCAAGGTCTCGGTTCTACAACACAAACCGCCTATTTTGAAAATGGTAAAATGGCTGCTGGTACAATGAAAAACCCTTACAACGTCCCTTACAATTCTCCCGCCCAATTTGGTCATCAAAATAGACCGAGGAGTAGCCCAAATCAGAATCAAAATCAAGCGGGAGTTTCCACTGTTTCGCAAATTTCCAATTTTATGGATAAAGTCATGGACAAGGCTAATCCTAGTACAAGTACTGTGACGGTAGAGGACACTAATTATTCCCAATTGATAACTGAAAGAAGATTTTATTCCCGCTACTTGGCGGCTGTACCCGTCTCCCATTTAAATTCCCGCCAACAGCCCGCCCAGGCCCAAGATAATCTGAAATATGATCCTGGTCCAAGGAGTGGCCGATATGTAAGTTGTAATTTAATTAATTTAATTGGGAATTTAATTTTCATTTTTGTAGGCTAAAAACTACCAGAATTTGAGGGCTCCTCCGAAAACGGCGGGAATAAACCAGCACCCGCCATCGCCTTTGGATAAGGAGAGACCCATACAAATTCAATGGCCCCCGCCTCCATTGGCTAGTCAAGTTCAGCCTGATCCAAATAAATACAGGGCGGGTCAAAGTCAACTCCAGGCAAATCGATCTTATCGACCTCCAGTTCAAAGTAAGATTAAAATCAATTGTAATTAAATTTTTAATTAAATTTTAGTTGTAAATGTATTTTTTGTTAAATTGGCCAGCTCGCTACATGCCAATGAATGGGAGAGGCCAGTCGCAGTCTTCCAATGGGATGTCAAATATGAATGGGAGGAGGGGTCAGAAGGAGGAGCCTGTGCAGTGTACTCAAATGTTTTTTAATGACAATGCAAACGGTTCCAAAATATTTTGGGAAAGGAAACATTCCGCAATGTTCCCCGTCCCCATTTAATCATAATTGGAAACATTGCCCAATATTTTTTTTTTTTAAAATCTCTAAAAATGGTTGGAGAAAGATTGGGCAATGTTTCCCATGCCTTTAATAGAGGGAACATTGCCGAATGTTTCCTTCCCCTCATGAAGGAAAATATTTGGGCAATGTTTCCAATTGTGAAGGGATCTCTCAGAAAATAAAAGAAATTAAAAATAAAAAAACCGTGGAATTTTTATACTCATCAATAATTTAATTCATCAATTTTATTTATTTTAGTACTTAATCATGTTTTACATGATAATCAATCTAATGTGGCATAATTAATTGAGAACAGTCTCGGCCAATCAAATTTGAGTCACCATAGAATCAATTAAATTTGTTCGATTAATTGTCAAACTAACTACAAAGTTCTTCATCCATTTGCATTCGAATGCAAATGGAATGCATTCAGTGCTGGATAAAAAAGTGTCTTCAACGGAAACCGGAAGTAAACTTTATAATAATTAGTCAATGTACAAGAAATGTTTCACCGACATACAAGACCACGAGGAATTTTAGAATAGAATTGAATAAACTAAAAGAGGAATTCATTCAAAAATAAAAAAATGGCGGCAACCAGATGTCGAACGATACCAAAAAATTCCGTTCCAACTCCAGGACTGAATACAAGAGAACCCTACATGACACTTTGTGGTCCCTTAGCTAATCCCGGCTTTTACACTTATTGCAGTCAACCAAAACCCATCGAACGTCCAAAATATCGTAATGCCATCAACAAGTACGCCCCTCTTTCAATTTAAAAAATTTGGACAATTAAAATCATAATTAAAATGACAACACTTTTAAATTAGGCCCAGGGCTGCTCGTGACTATTATAATGTCATGTGGGATCCGCATGTCTACAGGGGCAGTGCCTTCACTCCCTTCGATCAAGTACATTAAATTTTATTGAGCATTATTGGGAGAGTACTTTAATTGATATTTATGATTAAAAGGCCGAAGAAGATTGTTGTTTGGCTAATAAAGCAAGGCACAAAAATATGAAACGGCCTAGTCACAAAATTGGAGGGGTCCTCATTCCATCCACTCCTCCAATGGATGAACGAAACAGTCAATTAATTCAAACGGACAAATTTTTAGAAGAACTTGTTGGCCATATTGAAGAAATTGATGCTTGTACTCAAACAGGTAAAATTATAAACCATAAAAACATTAAATTAAATTAAATATTAAAATAATTACACCTGTAAAATTTTATATTTATTTTCATCCACAGATGCCATACACGAAATGCCCATACCGGAAGTGTACATTCCAGCAAAATTCGGATTGGACGTGGCCACTCAAATTGGGCCGTGTGATCTGTTTGATTTTAATAGAGAAGTTTGTCCAATTGTTGAAAATATGGTGAATAAAGTATTAGAGCAAGCCTTGATTGAAGTAATGGAAGAAGAAGAACTTGAAGCTCTCAGATATCAACAAAGAGCCTACGAAGAATTACGTCGTCAAGAACTTCTTCGTCTCAAAAGATTGGCAGAGAGAGAACAAAAAATTCAGCTTGAACAAGAGAGACTCATGGAAAAATTACATGAAGAACATAATTGTGAAATTGAAACAGAAGCCAGAATTGGATCTTATTTCTTTGCCTCGAATTATCTTAAAGATTTGGTTCCAAATACAATTGATTGTCTTAATCGGGATGGCTATCTTCAAAATCGGGCTGATTTGTTTGCTGATCTTGTTCCATGGTTGAATGAGGCTGTCTCTGTTGAGATGAATAATTTAGATGTGTCTCGACTGCTTCTAGATGGTAAATATCTACTACTTTTTTTGTTTTATTTTGAAAAAAAATGGATTTTTAAAATTTTTTGATTTGTAGATATCATAAAATCGGTGACGAATACTCGACAACATGAAATGGCCAATTCATTATTTGCCCAACCTGATTTTCAAATGGAAGATTTAATGCCAGAAGACACAGAATATTTTTAATTATACACCATTTGAATATATATATCCATTATTCTTATACTTGATGGATAACATGTGGTCAATTTTTTTGCATTGTCTTGGGTGAAACATAAAGGCATGTACTGTAATAATAATCCTTCATTTTATACACAGGATTTCATGATTTAATAAATTATGTTTTAATCCTTTACATATTTTGAACAATAAAAAGACTACCAAATTAAAATAAAACAAATTTTTTTTATGAAATTAAATTCTCCGTAGTCCAAAACAAATATTTTACTTTCCTGGTGGGCAAAACTGAAAAATTTAAAATAATGTAAACTATTTTTTTTAAATAAAAAAGTTATTATAGTTAACATACGTTCATTATGTTGCCCATCAAACACTTGACAAAGGGTTCGTAGGTTTTACAAAATTCTTCATTTGGATCCATAATGCCGGCTAATCAAATTTCAAATTAATTAACATTTTTAAATTTTGTGCCTTTCTGGCGGTAAGATTTAAAAGTTGTTTACCATGTGCTTCCATGCAAGGAGTCAATGCCTTCATGGCATACTCCCTATCTGTTTCACTGTCGAAGAACTTTTCTCCCAATTTCTTCACTGTCTCAACATCGGTTCCCCCTTTTTCATTTAACTGAAAACATTTTAGCCCAACAAAACAGAAAATGATTTTCCTATATAAATCCGCCAATCTCCTTTAATTAAAATAAAATTAAACTAATTATTCAGTAAAAGTCCCAGTTAACTAACCATGCCCACATCTTGTAACACGCACTTCATGATACACTGAAAAACAAGATAAAATACTTTTGAAACTGCCAAATGGGATTTGAATATAAAATGGAAGCGTCGTACCATCGATTTGGCGGATTTTTCCTTGGCATTTTTAAATTTCATGCTCTTGGTACATTTACTCATCATTGTCATTCTAGTTAATTAAATTAATTCACAATAATTATAAATTAAACTTTTTAATTATGTATTTATTAAATAAATTTAATTTAATTTTTTACTGTTGTTTGGTCATGTCACTCAAGATGGCCTTGCAGGACTTCCCTTCACCCCATGCCCCATCAAAGGTCAACCATGTGATCACCACACACAAAAGTAACGTCCACTGACTCATCCCTTCAATTATTTAATTAAATTAATTTTACTAAATAATGTTTAATTTAATTTAATTCTTTATTTTAAAACTATTTTGATCTTACTTTTAATTGAGATTGGCTCTCAGGTCCTAAAAATTTCTTTTAAAAATTGAACCCAAAAAAATGAAGACGGTGACTGGAGGGAGTCAAGTTGAATACAAAAATAATTAAGTTAAAAACTCCAACATTAATTTAGTTGAGGTTAACCGAAATGTCTGTAACTACAATAAAAATTATAGTTTTACCATGAAAGTATTTTTTAATTGGATTTCTATTTTTATGTCTTTTTTTCATCACTATAAAACGCATTGGGGTACCTCATTTCCGTTAGTTCAAGGGTTAAAAATTTAAATTAAATGTTGATTACATTGCAAATACAAGATAGCCAATTATAGTTAATGATTATGGAAATATTATTTTTTCAAAATAAATCCCCATCCCCCTCCAACTTTGATAGGGTCATCGGCATAGTTTTTTAATTGACATTAAGGTGACAGTAGTGAAATTAAATATCATTGTTTTACATTGGGAACATAAACATGATTAAAAATAATGAAGGTGAATTTTATTGTCAAAGGATGAAACAAGTCCACTTCCGGTTCTAAACACATTTTTTAGGATAAAGGTCGCTCTTTTTAAATGATGAGGTCAAGTGAATTTTTCACCTGTCAAAATGTGGACAACCTACAGTTAATGTTAATGATATTGGCGTAGGCAATTTAATAATTGACCTGTCAAAAATAATATTTTGTAGCAGAAAAAGTTAAAAATTAAACTCGAGTTTAATTATAATGACCACTAGTTTAAATAGACAAGGTGAAAATCCTTGTAGAGCGTGTTTATGACATGCAAAAAAGAAGAAAAAACCTTCAATTAAATTCTAGTCTGAAATAAAAAACAATTTCATTTTAAATAAATTAAAATGTAGAATTATAATAAATTTTTTGATCTTGCTTCTCGGATATTTCCAGTTGGAAAATGAAAATCATGAATGTGACCATTATGCTGAATATCTACAATACAGAAAAATATTTAAATTAATCTAATTTAAGTAATTTATTTAGAACGGTTATAATTAGTTTCTTGAAACTTAATTTTGGAACGTAGTTTAATATAATTTAAAATTGTTAGACTTGAACGCCGTTCAAGGATTTTTATTGTGCCAAGGCCAGGCTCGTAAATACAGGTTTTTTGTATTCCATTTAAATGAAAAATATAGTACTAAATGTAGAATTAAAATTAGAAATTAATTATTTACAATAATTAAAAATTCGTACCGATGCAATTAACCCATGATTAATTTGATATAACTTCCATGCCGTCAATTTCCAACTCCAATTAACAATAGAGTCAGCCACATGCTCCCATTTTGTTTGCTACAATTAAAATAATTAAATGACCAAAATAATTAAATTAAATTGTTTAAATTAATTGTTACCTTCCCATCACACTCAAGTCTCTGCAAATGACCTCGGGTCAATGCACTGTACATACTTTTTTTTCTTGTTGACAACTGAAATTAATTTTAAAATTAAATTGATGAAATTAAAAACTAATTAAATTTAAAAATATTCCCGCTCACTTTATCATTCAAAACATGACCAAAATGGGCCGTGACACAAAGATACATTAAACTGGACACAGTGCCAAAAAAATTTAACCCAGTGGGCCCTCTTGGCCACGCCAAAGAATGAGTAGTTTGAAGGAGATAACCAACAGTCCACATGATCAAAAAATGAATATAAATTCCCGCTATTTGTCCAAAATCTTGAAAATGAATTTGAATTGTTTCAATTTTTTCAAATATAATTTTAGCACGATTTAAATCCTCTAATGATAATTTCAAGTTGACCTCTTGACGTTTTGCCAACTGACCTTGAACAAATTCACACAAATTGTCATACACCGTGACAAGGCCTAGTCCAATACATAAAGTGAGACTAAATGCCACAACAATGGACAGGGCAATCAACATGTCTGTGGCACTACTACAAATACGGATGACCAATCCAATTTGAGGTAAAATAAAATAATTTTGGGCCTCAAAAAAACTTGTCTCGACCTCCATATTGAAATTAATTTGAAGAAAAATAACTGAAATTATAAATGTACAGTGTGACACTAATAAACTTGTGTACAAAAATTTGAAAGGGAATTTTGAATTCCCCGGTTTTTGACAGCCACAGGGAGTACTTTCACTACAAATTATGTGTACTATTTTTGCCAATTTGGGGCAGGCAAAAAAACCAATGAGGCGGATGCAAGTGTCGACGACAGGATAAAAAGTGTGATTGTACACGTCAATCAGTTTTCGCGCCATAGTGAGGTCACTATTCATAAGACTGAGTGCTGATTGGGCAAAAGATATTGTGGCCATTAGGTCACAGTACGCTATTAAAGTGAAGAGCCATAGGGTCAAAAAGGTTAATGTTTTTAAACTCTTGAATTTACATTTCTTAAATTGTTGTGACGTCACAATAGGCGATTCTGTGGGAAAATTTCCGGTGAGCCATGCAAAAAATATTGTCACCTTTAATATTTTGACCACCGCCATTTTTAACTGCCTACAAAATTATTTTAGGAGAAAATTGACTGCAAGTAGAATTAAGAATGCATAATTTAATTGTTAGTTAATATTTGGTTTCATTAACGTAAGTGCGTATAATGTAATTCTTGAAATTAAATCACTCATGAGTCTTATGTTGCACTTTCGAATATTAAAAAGGCGGGTGTCCCATTAGTTGAAATGAAATAACAAGTCAAGGACTCAAATGAAGAGGATCAAATCAATTTAAGTTGTGTAAATAATTAATTCATTAATGAAAATTGAGGATATGGGTGATTAACTTGTGTAGGACTTTAATTTGCATATTTTTGAAAATTAAAGGGAATTATGAATAAATCAATTTAAAAAATTCCAGCGCCATTTGTCAAGAAAATATTTTCATAATCTTTGGTGTACTTGTTCTCTACATTACAGAAGAGACGTGGTGGGCGTAATTAATTAAAACTAGAGAGAAAATCACAAAAAATATTTTGGCTACAACTTGGAGATGCAAAATACAGTTTGTTGACTGAAATTTTCAGTCACTGTCAAAATTTTTTGTATCATTAAATTATTGGAGAACTAAATTTATGAGCTTTATTCACAGTTTAGAAATAAAAAAAATGTTCATTTTCTCTTTTAATCCCAATTAGTCTCATTCTTATTTATTTAATAATTCAATGGACTCTCATTGTCAAATAAAAAATGAAATGGTTAAGATTTAGTTCCATATTTCCGTCTAACACGATCATCATCACCATCATGAGTCTTACTCCGTTTATGACTTGAGCTCCGTTCCTTCTCTTTTCTATCCTTACTCCTCACTGTTGAATTCGGTTGAGATGGTATCCGGGAAGAATGACGCTCCGAAAAATTTTCAGACCCAAGTTTATCTTTACTACTACGAGAATCTCTTGAAGAGCTCCTTGACTTTGATTTACTTTTTCTGCTTTTATGATCACTCGAAGAAGCTCTCTTCTCCTCCCGACTCCTATGTCCATAACCTTGTTGTGAGGATGAAGGAGATTTCCCGGAATTAGACTGAATTTGATGATGACGACTATAACTATTAGACTCTGGTGTACTTGGTCTGGTAGAATTTGGTGAGGATTTTCTAGATCTACTTGTACTAGTAGTAGGAGTGGGTATAAAAGATTTGGCATGTCTCTCACTCTCTTTCTTGCTTTTACGCTCACCATTTTTATCACTTTGTTTTTGTCTTGACTGAGATCGAACAAGTTGATGACTATAGCCCTCACTATATTTCCCAGAACTTGATGAGGGTGATGATTTTGGTTGTGACGTGCTCCTTGATGAACGATGTTCCCGATCTTTATCATGCGACTCTTTGTCTCTATCTCTAGACTCCCTTGACCTTGGTTTGGACACTGGAGGTGTAGTACTAGTTTTACTTGTACTGAACACAATTTTATTTGTACTTTCCATTCGATTGAGTGAGGATCGTGATTTTGGTAAAATATTTTCTGGTGTCGGAATTTTGCAAGTGGATCCATCCGGTGAGGGGGTCAAACTCTTGCCAATAGCCAAACGATAAACAATGTAGGCAGCCCAACTCAACTGTTCCATCATGATGACAATATCATCAAAACTTCGACGAAGAGCTTGAACTTGCAGCAGTAAATCAGATCGTTCTAGTGATTCCAATGAGAGTAAAAATTCTTGCAAAATTTTTTCACCATAGTCCTCAATATGTAACAAAACTTTAAAAATATCCGTGGAGCCCAAAGCAGTAGCATAGAGGTCTTGAAATGCATGCATCAGAGTGACCAAAATATGTTGCATTTGTTGATGAGTTGCCTTATTTGAGGATGAAGTCCCATCTCGACCAAATCGATGATACATTTCAATGGCAGAGTCAACACAAGACCGAAGTTTCATTTGTGTGTGAATTATGGAGTTCCAACTGGGTCTTTGAATGTAGCCAGCACTAAAATTGAGTAGAGTTGGATCATGGGGATTACGAATTAAATCTTCGGATAAATGTAATCCCAAGGAAGCCGTATAGAGTCGATGAGCTGGAGTGAAGGCTTGTCTAGTGAGAAATAAAATGTATTCTCCAAGTGTGGCAATTAATCCATAGTCTGGCCCTCCAATTGGTATTTTTTTACCCTGTGAAAGTTGCTCATCCTTCGACACAAGCACTGCTAGTCCCTCTTTCACTGAGGACAATTGCTTGAAGCAACGACGAGCTGAGCCGAGAACAGTGGCTAGATGACATTGTCGAAATTGTGTACGAAGGGATATTTTGGGCTGAGTTGTTGTGTAACTTTGACTTGCTCTTGGTTCATTTGACTCGTCATTTGCTTGCAGTGGAGTTTGAGAGGCTAGAGGAGGGACTGGTGAACTTAGTTTGTCACCTGGATTAAAACTGAGATTTGAGTCTGAGTCCTCTGAATTTGTCTCTCTTTCAGTCACGATGTCCACTGAGGTGTAGTCCTTGTCTGATAAATGTGAGTGACTTGTAGAGTTTACATTTATTTCTGGAGTGACAGGTGGTGGGGGATTTCGACGGAGAGTCTCTGTCAAGATTTGAAGCACGGAACTACAATATTCAACATTTAGTTTGTTTTTATTTAATTATATTGGGTGAAATTAAATGGAAATAAAAGTGAACAAAATTATGGTGGAGGTATATTATTATGCATCATACCTTTTGGGATCTTCTGCTGCAAAAAAGTTTCCGTTGAGGTCACAACGTTGATCCACTTGATCACTGTAATTCATTTTTGTGGTAAGTTTTTCAACTGGTCAATTTTAATTACAAGAATAATTAATCACATTTTCAATCCCTTTGTTTTTTAGTCCTACACACTCTCATTTTAATAATTTTGACTGAATTATTATAGTTAAATATCATGTCGACAATTTAAATGGCATTTGAGGGGGAGATACCCTCTTTTTTTCTTTTGTACTCTATGCAATTTAGATTGTATGGAAATGTGAGTAAAAAAGGGGCC
>JAQIVZ010003537.1:0-13530 GCA_034700945.1 Arrhopalites spinosus
CTTTGAAAGCGTAAATATTGGTTAACTCTTTTTATATTTTGGGAAACCCGAATTGGGACTAAGGGGGCACACCTACTCTGACCTTTTAAGCTTTTTCCCAAAAAAACTTAATTTTTTAGTTACATATCCAATAAGTCCCTTGTTATAACTTAGGACTTTATAGCAAATGAAATTATAACAAATAAACATGATAACAAAATGCTTTTATAACAATGTGTTTTATAACTCGAATTTTATAACAAAAAACTTTTATAACAAAATACTTTATAACCTGGGACGTGGGACCGATTCCATGTTGGGCTCAAAATAAGGTTGAATACCATAAACAATTGTGAGGGCCAACACAGTGGACAAGGTCCAACGAACACGAACGACCCATAGTGAAAGTCTTTGGCCTTTAGGTCGTAAGGTCAATTTCGATTGAGAGTTTAATAAATAACCTAAAAATATTCCCACCAAATATGGCCCAATCCTCGTCCATGGTTTGTGGTACACGTCAGTGTCGTATGATTTCTGACTAAAATTGCAAAATTTCACATGTAAAAAAGCGCGCCAGATTTAAAAATTTTAATTATTTTAATTACTCATTAAGAAACGTGCTCGTTGGAGGAAGGTCCTTCACCCCAATGATGACAGCTGGGGTCACAATAGAAATTAGAGACAGCAGGGCAAGAAAACCAAGACCCAATTTTTTCCACCGCCAGAGGGGGTAAATTATGAATGAGGAGAGGATGAAGAATTGAAAGTCGTTTGACAAATATCTTTAAATTTAATTACAATTAAATTTTGACACAAAAATATTTTGAAATACTTGCCATGCTTCACCGTAACACTAGAAAAAAAATTAATTTAAATTAAATTAATTTTCCAAATTTTAATTTAAAAACGCACCACACCCGGCCCACCATCTGTGGGGTAAGTGAAGAGATTTGTAATGTAGAGGGCGTTGTGCCACCAATGAGCCACACAACCGTCCACTTGACCCCCCATGACAAACCATTGGGGGCCATTTCCAAAATATCGCAATAAAGTCGCCATTACTCCTACCAGGACCATGTAGATTGGGGTCAGTCTACATAATTTGTATAAATTGTCACAATTAAAAAACACAAAAGAGAAATTAGGTGACCTCTGACCTCACATATCGATGAAAATAAATTAAAGGGACATTGAGGCTCTCGTTGGATTTATCCAGGGCCCTCAAAATATTGTAGGAGGCCAGCATCCCACTCATGGCAAAAAACGTGTCCACTGTCACAGATGCGTTCAGTATCGTCAACATGGTCCAATCGTAGGACACCTTTAAAAAAAGAAAACTTGAAGAGGAGCGCTAATTTTAAATTTATTTTTAATTTACTCTTTTAACGTCCACCATGTTCCAAGTAAATTGGACAATGAGGAGCAAAAAGGTGTGACCCAGGACGACCCACGTCATGCTAAAAAACGGAGGCCATGCAAACACCCGAAAGATTCACCAGCTGAATTGGTGTTCAGCCATTTTTTTGTGTTGGTGTACACTGAGAAGGCTACTATGGCGCGAATTCCCGTTCTTATTTAAAAATTTAATTAAGACAAGTCTACACTCACAAAAATGTAAGATTTGGGTAACAATTTGCAAATGCGCCGCACAGTTTGTGTGGCGCAACAATTCAAAATTGATTTTGATTACTTTGAGTAATGGCGCCAGAACTTCCATTCCAGACAAAGACCAGATCAATAAAAGTACCAATGACGAGGAGTCCTGAGATGATTCCAAGGACAATTCTACAGAAAATGATTTAAATTAAAAGGTGCCATTTTTAAATATTTTAAAGCCACTCACATCATTGCAATGTCTCCCTTGTCAAAATCTCTTTTGTCGTCTGTGGTGGAGTAAATAATTGCGGGGAAAATAATTTTGGCCAGATCTTCATCAAGCGCATTCAACAAAATAATTTCCACGTCGTCTGCACTACAAGTAGATGGCATGCAATTACCAAAACTAGCAATGATGGCCATGCCAAAAATGTCGGCCATTAATTTCTGTCACAAAAATTGTAGTTAATTAATTAATTAATTAAATAAGTTAAATTAAGTTGACTGTACTAATAATTCTTCAACAGAGACAGATTCCCTTTCATTTTGATTATGAATAAGTTGCTCCATATTCAAATTGAGTCTGGCGCCATTTTTGGATTGAGGAAGACCAATAGGAAATAAGTAAGTTAAGGAGTAGCGACCTTTAATATGAGATTGAGTGACCTCTCCATTTTCATTTGTTGTATTGAGACTGGCGCGAATTTGAAGACATTCAGGAAAATCACCAGGGACCGCTGTGTGCCCACTCAAAATCCCATCCGGGAGTTTTTCCCAGGCGTCTATCACTGCAAAAGTACAATTATAAAATTTGAATCTTGCCGCCATTTTTTGAATTAATTTCACTCACTTTGAATGGGCCAAGTGGGCGGAAGTTTAGCGGGTATGGGTGGGCGTGAGATCAAAGTTTTATTGAGAGCAGTCAAAAATTGGGTCACGTGTGAGACACAAAGTGTATTATTGACATTTGTAAATAATTTGTCTTGTAATTCTGATTGGTTGAGGTTAAGGTCAAAATTTGAATTTAGCGCTTTTCGATATTCCCTCCATAATTGGAGATAGAGGTCAGTCTGGGTCAGTTTTTTAGCGTCCGTGTTTTCATTTTGATTTTGCAATCTTTCGATGAGAAGACGTCTCAATTGAGATTTTTTGGGAGGTTGTGAGAGTCACGTGGGATAAATAAATTAATTGGAAGATAATTAAATATTTCATTTTTTAAATTAATTAGTAATCTACAGAAATAAATTATTATTATTATTTAATTTTTCTAGTCTACACACCTAATTAAAATTAATTAATTTACTGTACAAACTCAAAATCTTTAACAAAATTTTCATTGAGAATTTGACAAAAGTGGGAATGGAATAAAAAAAATAAAAGAATTTTAATTAAAACTTTGATTTGTGTAATTAAAATTAAATTGTCTAATTAAATTAACCCAGCCCCCCGACACTAATTGACAGGTGTGACACTTCAATAAATTTTTTTTGTATTTGTCGGAATTGGTGCAAGGTGATGGTTTTGTTTTTTTTTGTTTTGATATAAAAAAAGAAATAAAAAAAATTTCAATCAAGGACCATCTCACTTGAGATTGATGACGATTGACGACATCAATTTGATGTAATAATTTAATTACAAATAAAATTTAAATTTAAAAAATTATAATAATGTACACAAAAATACAAATTGCCTTAAAATCTCCTGACTCCTGTACAAGGCCAGGGCATCGTCGATTTTTGAAAATAGACAAGTTTTGTATTGTATTATTGGATAAAAATTAATTAAAGATAATTTGAAATAAAGTACAGGTAAAATGAGTGGAGCGGCCATTTTAATGGACTTTTAATTAACTTTCCACAAATTACCCAAAACTTTTAGTTGGAACAGGAAATGACATCAAAATTGGAACCTTGAGCTCTAATTTATTTTTCATGGTCAGCACTCAGCACAAATGACGAAAACTTGACCACGTTTTTTTTAATAATAAAAATTCAAAATTTACCGCCCATCAAATCAAAAATACACATGTATAATATAATATTGACAAAGTCAGAATCTACAAAAGAAGAAAAGCGGGGACTTTGAATTTTATACAGTGAGAGTTTTTAATTAATCCAAATAAAAAATTTTAATTTTATTAAGAAAAAGGTAAAATAAAATAATTAAAGTAAAAAAAATTAGTACAAAATTACAAAGACGTGCCAATAGCTTGATAATGAATTTAACAATTTGTGCCGCAGTGCTAAATTTCATCTCATTGCCACTGCCATGCACAGCATGGGGAAATTAGATGTTAATTAAAATCCGTTTGTTGTTCCCCATAAAAAAGAATGGGGGTAGTTCAGGTGATTTAATTGAGGCGAGTTTTTGTATGAAATTTAGTGAAAAGTGTACTTAGTACTTGTCCTTCATAATTAAATCAACATTCTGGATGGAGAGGGCCATCAAAAAGGAGGGGGGGGGGTCTAAGCGTCTCATGTTTTTATGTAAAATAATTAGCACGAGGCCCAAGACTAGAGCCAAAAGCCCGTGTCAAGTGAAGAGAAAGAGAGATTTGTAGACAAAAGGATGAATGGGCGAATGGATCCATGAGAGCGATCGATCTTCCTGACCTTGTAAAATCCCCAGTTCCGTGTTTCCCACTTTCCACTTTCCACTTGTCTCTTTTCCCTTTCTCTCCCCCTTTCCCCCAGGACAAGGCCGGGCTTTCTCTTTCTTTTTTCTCCTTCTTTCTCTCTCTCTCTCTCTTTACAATCAAACCCAAGACGGAGAAGGAGCCCGTTGGGTGGTCTTTCCTTTCTTTAATCGTCTCTCTACCTGCCTCTCCGGCTTTTATTTTATTTGTCATTTCCAATCATTTAATTGCCATTTAAATATTAATTTGAAATATTGTGGTTTCTCCGTTCTCGCCATGGGCAAAAATTAATTGGAATGGGGATGGAGCGGATAATTGAGGAGAAACATGAAAAAATTTGTTGTTGTTGTGGTCTCTGCTCTTTTGCCATTTGGACGAGAGTCATTGCCATATCAGAAATTGTAAGGCTATTCATTTAACTAACATATTAATTTAATCACAATTTATTTTATATTTTTTAAATAAATAACAGTAAAATAAAACTATTTATTATTTTTTGTAATTTTACTTGTCAATTTTTTATTTAATTAATTGTTTCCGGTACATATACTGTACACCAAGGAATTGGAATTAATTAATTAAAATTGTTTTGTTAAATTGTAATTAAAAAAATAGATTGCCTTTCTCCTGGCGGGAATAGAAGGAACAATTTATTTGGTGCACCAATATCAAAATACAACAATGACCATTTCTTCCCTCATGATGGCCCCAACCCGGGAGACTTTGACGGTGGCTCAAGCCAAAGAACATCTTGACTTTGGTGACGTCGCTTTCCCGCCATATGTTTATATTCGTAAGCTTAATTAATTGAAGTACAATTAATTTTAATTGAAATGAAAATAGCTTGACTGAATTGAATTAATTTTAATTTTAATTCAATTTAAATATTTTTTTTAAAAAAAATTAATTTAGTCCGCCTCGTCGTGATTCTCTTGTTGGTCCTCCTGCCAGGAATTATTTTGGCGGGTTTACTCTTCTATGCTTCCCTTAAGGTACAATAAAATTGAATATTTTTTGAAAAAGTGCGCCAAATTTTAAAATTTTTAAAAATGTGTCAAATTTTTTTGTAGAGAAAACCAATTTATATGACCGCTTGGACGGTGCACGCTATTGCATGTATGATCATGTACACACTAATGTCTGCCGTGATGGGAACTTTTGCATTGGTAAATATAATAATTAATTAATTATATAATTAATAATATTGTAATTTAATTGTATTTTTGAAGGGTTTTGGTCGACTAGTTCTCTTCATTTTTTGCCTGTGGATTGTTCAAGTTCATAAAAGGCAATTGGAACAAGAGGAAGAACGTCGACTGCCAGCTCTTTTAACCTCAAGAGGTCAAATTCAAAGTCAAAGTCAAGGTCAAGAAAAAAATGAATATCTTGAGTCTCAATCCCCACTAAATTCACACTCTTACCCACACCCACACCCTCACCCTCACACACACTCTCACCCACACCCTCACCCAAATCCTTTCTCAAATTTCATAGAGAATCCACAATGTACTTGCGTCTTTGACAATTTTGTTTGAAAATTGAAATCAAATTTGGCGCGGGGATTGACAAAGTAAACCGCAGCGGGTAAAATAAATTATAGTACGCGGGGTAATGCGGGTATAGCTAGCCGCGGGAAGTCTAAAATTAAACTAATGACCAGGGATCTAGTGACCCTTTTTTTTAGCCTATTAGAATTTTATAGACTGGATAAAAAATAATAAAAAAAGCAATAAATTCGCAAATCGGCAATAATGCAAAAATATTTTTCATAGAATAATTTAATCCTGACAAATTACAATAATTAAATTACAATTTAGTTGAATAAAATATTTGTTACAATAAATCATCCAATTCATTTTGTGTACAATTTAATTAATTAATTATTATGGCATGTCATGTAAATTAAAAATGGTGGAATTTTTAAAAAATGTTCATTTGTCATCATAATTTTCCGTGTCAACAAGAAGAGAATGATCTCGTTGACCAAAGAGAAGCCATGGCCAATAAATTAAATTAAAAAATACAAAAAGAAGGGGCAAGAGAACTGCCGCCCATTTTTCAAATTTGTGAATCCATTGAATCAATCCCAATCTCCGCCTTTTTGAAAAGTCATCCTTGTCATTGCACTCTTCCAAGGATTCCTCTATACTTTTCAATCTGTCAGAAAATAAAGATTCAAATAAATATTTATTTTCCCGGTTTCCCGGCATAATTTCATGGATTTTATAAATAAAAGTAATTTTACTCTAGACATACTTGAAAATGAGAATAAATTCAATCAAGGAGCCAAAAACAAAAATGATTGAGACCAACATCCAAACATGGAGGGCCGTCAAGTAAGAGACGGGTGGGAGGTCCTTGCTAGAAATTAATTAAATAAATACATTAAATAAATAAATAAATAAAATAAATAAATAAAATTAATTAATTAATTTAATTAATTAATTAAATAAAATATTAAAATAAATGTACCCAATGGAGTCGAGCAAGACAATGAGAGAGAGGAGGGTGACCATAGAGCATGCAATCCGTTCTGGGGCATGCTCAATGGGCATGAGAAAAGCGAGCCAAGAAATGATGACAAAGACCAGACTTGGAATGTAAATCCCCACAATTTGATAACTCAAACTTCTTTTCATACTCAAAGTAAACTCCAAGGCTGAGTACGTCCCTTCAAATTATTACATTTTTAATTACAATTAATTGTCAAATTAATTAAAATTAATTACTTCCTTAATCCTTACTAAAATTAAATTTCCGGGGTTTTTCCAACTTCAAAGCAAAACTGTGAACATTGACTCCCTTCGCCATTGTGATTCCAGTTGAGTCTACTTTTACCCGCCACGCCAATTCCAGCAAGTGTTTTTTGTAGGCATCTTGAATTTTTAATTGTAATTCAATTAGTGAATTTAATAAATTATTTTCATTTTATTTTTATTTTAGTACAGCTCTTAATTTGCACACGACACTCTTGATGATCAGCTGGGAAGAATCGATAGTCAAAAGTGTAGGCCATTGTGATAGCGAGCCTTTTTATAATAAAATTAAAAAAATATATAAAGATTTTAGAGGGAATTTCAAAATATTTTAAAAACTCCCGCTCAAACCTTGTCGAGTATCTTAATATTCCACCAGGGAGAATTCTTAGAGAGGCTGCGGGAGTTGTCACTGTGGGTCTTGAGATTGAGATGGCGTTGGCTGAAAATAATAAACTTTGTAAATTAAATAGTAAACTGAAAAAAAGTGGCAAGTTTGAATTGTAATTTAGCCACCATTTTTAAAATAAAATTACCAATAAAGACATCGGGTTGCCAAATTTGTTGCAAAATTTTGGGATTGAGGGTCGTCACATTGGATTGACTGGAATCATTATTTTTTTTAAAGTCCGCCCAAAAACTTAATCTCGGATCCACCCAGTACATGCGCAGGTGGAGCTCTAATGTTAATTTCTGGCGGGAAAATATTTTTGAATAAGCGGAAATTTTTAAAAATATTATTTTTTTAATACCTCTCCAAGTTCATCAACCTCTCGAATGCTTGTGACGACAATTGAAATGTTGACTCTGGTAGGGCCACCTAGTGGAAATTTAAATATTCAAAATTTAAATTAAATTCCCGCCATTTTAATTGTACTACTTACCATTCACAGGAGTGGGCGCTTCGAGGATATTGTAGTTATCTGGTACAGAATAACTTTTGGAATCAGTTGTACATGAATTATTGGCCACATCAACAGCCGACATTTGACCATTTTTCAAAATTAAAATACAACACAATAAAATTAATTCAACTTTAATTAAGCTGAACATTTTGATGAGTTTTTTTGTGGTGCTTTTAGAAGAGAATCAATTTGAGAATTAAGAAAAATTCCCACAAACATTTTTCCAGGAAACGAAAAAAAAGAGGAAATGACATTGAAAACTAGTCAAAAATATTATTTTTAACCACAATTTAAATTATGGTTGCGGAAATTAATACTTTAAATGAAAAATGAGGAAAGTTTCACTGATTTTAAGGCGTCAGAAATTTTCTAGGAAAAACCTGGAAATCATTGTCCTTGTCCTTTAATTTTTTATACTTGACACACTTTCTAACTACAATTATTTAACATTGTTTATTTCCTTGATTATTAATTTAAAATTATTTTAAAGGACAAAATGACCGCCATTTTTACAATGATGACCATGTTAAATATTAACAATGAATGAAGATGAAAAATAATTTGCAAAAATTCAAAAATGGTTTTGAAAAGAACACAAAATATTTAATTTTTAAATTAATAAATTAAATTAAAATAATTCATTCCTGGAAACATTGCCTTCAATTATAAATGGCCGGAAAAATAATTTTATATTTTAAATTCTCTCCTTTACCCTCCAAAATTTGTTGTCTTATTTCCTCTATGAGTTTACCCAAAGAAATATTTCTAGTCAAAATTAATCCGCCATTATCATCACAATTAATTTTGTAAGTTTCATTTGCGGCGGCAAATCTAAAAAAAATTTAAATAATATTAGAAAAAATATTAAATTAAATATTTTATATTGAATTTTCTAATTAAATTAAAATTGAATATAAATCTTTACTCCCGTATTATTTTAAACTCTGCCGCCATAAAATCTTGAAAAAAATGAATTTCAAATAAACCCAAACAAATTTCTTGACTTGTTAAAAATTCATGTAAAATTTGTCGAAATGGCCGGCAATTTTGATTTTTACTCCCAAATCCAAGACCACCTCGAGTCATTCGACTGCCATTTGAATTTACTCTGAAATTCCAACACACAAAAATTTGAAATAATTAGAGTTTGACCTGTGACCTCTTTTTCCAACTAAAACTCACTGAATTGGTTCCGAAATTCCATCTTCATTGACCCCAAGGCCACCGCCTTTCCATTCCATTTTAAAAAGTAATTTTTTGGCTAGGGGTATGTCGAAGTCATTGACCTCTTAAGTTTTAGGAATCAAATCATTTCTTTTTAATTTCAGTATTGAGGAAATGGAGTTGTTGACCTTTTTTAAAAAATAATTAAATCGATTTTGATATTTTGGCGGGATTATTTTAAAAATTAGTACACAAAGAGTAGGACAAAATTGCTTGAAAAATTGAAGGGCCTTTATGGCCACGTCTTCCTTGGCTTCACTCCCCTTGCCCATGCCTTGAATAATTAAATTATTATTTTGTCCAAATTGAAAATCACACCTAGGAAAGTAATTAAATTTTAATTACAATTAATTTTAATTGATTTTATTGTCTATTACTTGACAAAAACTCCACGAGCATCAATAAAAAGTCCAGAATAATTGAAGGAGATCATGTGACAAGAGTCACATGATTCCAAAGATTGAGCCAAGATGGAGACAGCAGTTTGTTCATTAACTTGATTATAGTTAACTTTGGGTGTGTTGTTTTATTCCGGCCTGGCGTCCAGGCGGCCAGGCGAAAATTGCCATATAAAAAGCATTGGAGAAAGGGAAGGTTGGGACTAAGTACAGTAAAAGATGCGGTCCTCATAGGAAGCCGCCTGGAAAAAGACGAGCATTTAGCAAGGCCAAAAAAAAGCCGCCTGCCTAAACTCGACCTTTTTTCCAGGCGGCTTCCTATGAGGACCGCATCTTTTACTGTACTTCACCGCAACCTTCCCTTTCTCCAATCCTTTTTATATGGCAATTTTCGCCTGGCTGCCTGGATGCCAGGCCGGAATAAAACAACACACCCATTTTCACAGAGGTACAGATTTTGCAAGTCAATTAGTAAATTAGAAGAATCTTTGAGGGTAAATTTAAAAAAAAAATTTTGCAAAGTAAAAATTTTGGCAATGTCATTCAAATTGGGTCTCAAAGTGAGATCAAAATCCAAATTTTTTGGGGGGAGTCCCCCTTCTTGATAAAATTAACAGCCATTGATTCTTTAATTGAGTTTATTTTATCACGTGATTTGTCCCTCATCTTTTTTTGAAATTTAGTGGGATTTTTAAACCAGCAGAACTTGGGTGGGGTGCTTTGGACGTAAAAGTGGGGGACATTTTTAAATTTTTGAGGGTCCATTTTATTATTACGCAGAAAGACACCTTTTCGTGAGCAGAAGCAGGTGACAGGTCAAGGATTGATCCTTGACCTTGACGACGCGGCGATTGCCAATGCAAATGACCAAGATTGATGAAAAAAAAAATTTTTTTTGAACTTTTTCAACGTCTTTGTCATTTTGAAAATTTTAAATCAACAAAAATTTCGTCATCTTTGGCAACATGGGTTTAAAAAAGTACAGAGTTTTGAGTCGGGATTTTTTTGTCATGATCCTTATTCACATGTAGCAGTTTTGTGCCAGCTGAATTTTTAAAATGTTGACTGTGACGTCTGTGACATGACCTTTTGCAAACACATGAGGTCAGAGCTAAAAAATGGTCAACTCTCATGGGACTTCTTTAAAAAGTGCTCTAATTGTGGTCCTGAAAAACGTTTGAAAGGACAATTTTGTCTCATTTATCATATCTTGACCTCAGTACCTGTCGTTTGACCTCTAGAAGTCAATTTACAAAACTGACATTTCTAACGTTTTTGGTCGTTCTAAAATTTTGAAAAAAATCTGAGAAACCAAGGAGATGAACAAGTCTTTTTTTGACATGACCTCAAAATAATCAGTGACTTGACCTCTGCCTTAGGTCAAAGATTTTGGTGATCTCAAGGGGTCACCCCCGTCAAGTTTTTGCTATGACCATTCAAGTAGTATTGATCCCTATACTCTCAGCATTCACACTGAATTTTTTCAGATTTTTCGGCTTTTATATTCGACTCTGTAGCCTATCTTTGAATCTAACAAACAGAATTTAAAAAAACAGCTGTAAAAAAATTTTCTAAATAAAAATTACTTGATGTTGAAAACACGTGGGAAATTATAAAATTTTATGGTCTATTGTCAAAACGATAAACGATGGACTCGTGATTACATAAAATGATTGAATCACCCAGCCAAACGGAGATAAGACTTTTTGACTTGCTTTGGATTCAAAATGGCCCTCTGTAATTGTATGTCCTTGACCTGGAGCCACTGTCAAGGAAAACTGCGCATGGATGCACCGTGTTTGATAAATTATGAAACTGACGGCATCTCAATAGTCTCCCCTGATCTATACAACGAGTGTCATAATAAACACGGGCCCGGACACGCCATCAATAATTGTAACTCATGCCTCTATCTCAGTTGTCAACCGGTCAATGGCTTTCATGAGAGCCTGAAGAATTACAAAACAGATGAAAACGACCAACGTTGGGGTACGTGCCAGTGCCCCAACGCCATTTGGGGTTTTGGGAAGACTTTGGGAAAACCTGGATCCGAAGATGCTGACACTTGCGTTCTTCCCCTCGATTCGGTTTGCGAGTACCGATGTACATTAGGTTCCAACAAACCACTGTGCAACAGGGGTACTTACTGTACGGCCACAAGTAAGAATTCAAAATTTAACCAGGGGGCTTCCCACAATTGAAAAATTGAGTGGGTGAATTGCATAAATGAAAATTTCATTTTGCATGGCAAGTAAACTTTGGTCCTTCAAACTAAGTTTTACGACCTGCTTAGACCTCCTCTATCCCATAGTAGTTTTTCGACCGCAATTCTCCGCTGGTGGCTCAACTGTGGGGAGCCCCTCTACTTTATTGTCAATTTATACTCAATTTTATTGTTTTGTAGGGCAGCGTTCTTCAAATGTCAGACATACCTGCAGACCCCTCAGTACTTCAAGGCTCTCCAACTATTACTGGAGAGCCTTGGGGTATCTCCCCTAGGCTCGACGGGGCGGTATAGAATGTACATGGCCTTGGACTAGACTGAATATTAACTCGGATGCACTTCGAAAAAAACTGACTTGAATTATTTTTGCCCTCCATGCTATTTAAACAAGTCAAAAATATGGCCGGCTGATTGAATTTTGAATAAGGAATTGCAGAAAATACTTTTTTTTGTAAAAAAAACTCATTAGAACTATAAAAATAAAGAACCAATGATATTTTTATTTTTAAAAAGGAAATAAAAAATAGGGTTCAAATGATTTATTTGTAGGGGCCATCAAAAACAAATTAGAGATAAAAAAAAATGGGATAATAGGTTTGAAGAAGCAAAATAATTGGAAATTCAAGCAAATTTTTTCCAAGCAAAATAATTGGAATTTCAAGCAAAAAAATTGGATTTCCAAGCAAAATAATTCAAATCTGAAGCAAATTTTTTCCAGCAAAATAATTGGAATTACAAGCAAAAAAATTGGTTTTTGCAGCAAAATAATTTAAATCTGAAGCTAGTTTTTTCCAAAAAAAATTCAAACCAAATCTCGAAAAATAGTATTAAGTTTTAATTTAGACGCTGTCGCATCGGGCAACTACATCAAAAATGTAGTTATTTTAGTCTTAAGGATTTGGTTTGCATCTGGATAGAATTTTTTTGAAAAATATGCGGAACCACAATTTTAATTCTCATTCTTCACAAAGTCTCTGCCAATGAGACACAAAGTAAAGATTACCAAGAAATAGTAAATAAATTGTTTCATACTTTTCATGAGAAGTCATTCACTGAATTTTTTGATGTCCACAACTCTGAACAAAAAAAATCCGACCGAATTTTACTGTACCCGACTGATTTTAGCTTTTTCCTAAACGCTGATTTCAGGTTGAAACGGCTGAAATCAGCCGTCGTTGAAATATTTTCTAACGTTTGGTCCTGACTGTTCAGAATGACAGGTCACACAGGGGTTTTGTAAAATTCTAGGGTTTTAACATGTGCCTCACATTTACAGGTCAAATCACGTGGACGCATAAAAATCAGGGGCATATCTAGGGGGTGTTTAAGGTATTTGAACACTACCTAGAATATCCACCTTACACTAGATAAAATGGGAAGTTTTTGGAGAAAAAAATTGACACTATATAAAAACGCCTTTTTGACCCATTTCACCCTCACAACACCCCCGCAATCTTTGACCTAGATACGCCCCTGATAAAAATAGAGGTCCAACTTTTATTGCATGATGTTTGTCTAACGTTACCATATTTAATCCAATTAATTAATCCGCTGGTCATTAAGTTAGTTTCCTGGATATTTGCTGGATTTCTTGGAGTTTTATTTTTTTGTTGGAATTTTAATGAATTTCCTTAAATGTTAATGAATTTGCTTGGATGTCAATCAATTTGCTTGGATTTTAATTAATTTGCCTGGATTCTGATTAATCTGCTTGGATTTTAATTAATCTGCTTTTAGTTTAATATTTTTGCTTCGTTACTAATTTATTTGCTTGAAAATGTAAAAAAATTTGCTTGAATTTTAATTAATTTGC
>JAQIVZ010003538.1:0-13527 GCA_034700945.1 Arrhopalites spinosus
GCCCGGCCCTCTCACATCCTCGACCAGGCCCGGCCTGGATGCTCGCAACCTCCACAACCTCGGTCGCTACGGGCCTGAGTAGACACGAGCTACGAATTAAATTGGAACTCTCAAATTCCATTCTCTTCTTCTTCCCCTTTGCCTTCTTGCGCCCCCCTCTCTCTCTTATTTTTTACAGATTGTAATACGTATCTACCTACAGGCAAGAGGCTGGGTTTAGAATTAAATACAAGAGTTGCAACTTGCAACTAAATTTTTGTGTAGTGCTAACTGTTTCTTTTAATTTTAAAAAAATTCTCTAATGTGCTATCTCTGACTTTATTAAGAAAGACAATTTTCCAAGATTTTTTTTGCTATTTTTTTGTAGTCATTTCCTCTATTATCTTATACTTATTATTCAACTCGAAAAATTTACATTTGTATAGACTATAGATAGTGCAATTATTTTTGGTTGTCTAAATAAAGAATTTTTTTTCTTGAAGGAGTTAAATAATATTTTCTGTATTGTTCATCAATGCTACGCTACCAACAGAAATAAATTTAGCAACAACACACAAAGTGACAAAGATTTGATACGTCAGTGTTGGGAAAGCACGTTCATTTGTGGCTTTGATAATAAAAAAAATTTCATCTCGTTGAAATCTTTTTGAAAAAAATGACCATATTTTTTTTAAATATAGAAGAAAGACAAAAAAATATTTTTATTTGATATCATCCAAATCCTCACAACAGCTACAAAGAAGTTTTTGATTTAAATGAACCTCAACATGTTCTACTTGTCTCATTTCCCACAAGAAGAGTAAAAAAAGAAGGAATATAAAAAATATATGTAATACATGCAATGGAACAAAATTTGAGCGTAATTGTATTGTCAACTTTAATGTGTGTGGATACGTTGGATAAACTCAAGAAAAAGAGCTGTAGTTTTTTTTATGTTTTGTCTCATGTCTCGGGAGGAGAAGTTGAGGATTGCCTGTGACATGATTCACAGGGTTTTCACATCTCATTTTTATTTTATATTTTATTGTCTTTTTCTACAAACACAGGCAACTAGGAGAACTACAACTGGAATGGGAAGGGACACATGTAACATGTACATTGGGAATAATTGGCGGTAAGGATATTTTGATTATTTTGTTGAACAGGTGGAATTGAAGAAGTAGCCGTTACATGAGGATGAACCATATATAGAAATATATACGAGTACATAAATACTTGCTTCCCATATTTGATTTGCGGTTTTCACTTCAACCCAATGATGACGTTCGCTCCACTCTATTGCTTTCTGTCACACGGCCAAATTAATGGCCTTCCCTATCTCTCCACTCTCTTTCCTCCTTTAAACTTTGCTATCTTCTCTCTCTCTCTCTCTCTTAGACGTGCAACTTTTACAGTGTGTACAGTAGCTTTAGCTTCTTTTATCATGTTCTATGCGGTTTCTTAAAAGCGTCAACTCTTCTTCTCCCTCGTTCCGTAAAAACATTTGAAATGTCATACGACTCTCATGGACTTATCACGTATTTAAAGAATTATTATTTCTCCACATCTTCCCCTACGTATGCCCTCACTCACTCAAAACCCCTATCTCTCTCTTCAAGAATACGGAGTGACTCACTCTTCATCCTTCATGTACACATGTACTCACGTGTGTGTCGTTGTCTTGGCCTCAAAAATATAATTTTTTTCCAACATTTTATTCCTCACACAATTTCTATTTCTATTTTATATGGCATGAGATGAGTATAATGTAATAATACATGGGTAAGGGATATGAGAATTTTTTTTACTGTTTACTGTTACGGAGAACGGGGAACTGTAAAAAAAGGCTGGAATGGAGGAAAGGATGAATTTGATGTTGATCAAGATCTATGTGCTTGGAATAGTAACATGTGTGTGGATAGTGTGTACAATATGTTTAATAATAGGGATGGAGGAATAAATAATAATAACAATATTCTCTCTCTCTCTGCTACAATTTATGACATTTTCATCCCCATCCTCACCACTGGACACTTCACACAATCTCTCAGGCCCATAATGATACATGGTGGTGTGAGGATTTGTACAATTTCATTTTTGTCAAAAGCCTATACTCAAAGAGTATCAGAGAGAGAATGAATGGAAAAGGAAGGGAGAACTCGAGTAGATGAATAATAAACAGATAGGACAAGTTTATGGGAATCTGTGTAAGCAATCTGTTATAATCTCTTTCTATTTCTCTCTCTCTCTCTTCCTGTACTACACGCACACTACTCTACAGACTACACGTCGAATCTACATGGAAAGGTATATTATGTTCTCTCTCTCTCTCTTCTAAATTTGTTGAGAGTTGTTAGTGGTGGTGGGAATGAGGAAAAGTTTTAAGCAATAATAACCGACCTAGAGAGAGAGAGAGAGATGATTATTATCTGGATGAATAATCTCAAACAAAAAAAATCTCAGTTACAATCCAAAAATTATTGCAAATCTAAAATGTAACAAGAAAAAAAACTCAATTCAAAAAAACTTGCTCCAATTTCAATTTCCAACATAATTTACAGAGATAGAAAATAACCACAAAATCCTTTTTTTCTGAAAAAATGTATACAAATAAAATAAACAGATATACCTAGAAAGGAGCTAAACATGGACAAAGGAATTTTATTTTAATATAAATTTTAAATAGAAGAATATAAATTGAAATATTTTTTTTTCTTCCTCTTCTTATATGTATTTGTGTAGTGTTACAAATGTAAATGTGTGTGTATTCTTTTTACATAGAGACACGTGTAAGTTTTGTGCAATTCAATGAAAAAAAAGAAAAAGACTGATCCTGCGTGGGTTGATTCAGTCTCTATAAATTTCTGTGGTAGAAAAGAAAATATAAAGAGAATATAAAAAAAACTTTTTTTTTCCTTTAGATTTACTAGTCTTGGCTCCTAGTTTATGCGAGCAGTTTGTAAATATTTAGCATTGAAAAGGAATATGGAGAGAGAGAGACTATATATAATGCATTTCATTGTAAGTCTTTTTTTTACAAACGCTTTACTTTAATACTTTGCATTGCATTACGAGGGAAAGAAGAAAATACGAGAAAATAATGTGAATGTGGTTTTACTTGATATGGCCATGAAATTTTGAGAGTTGGGTGGGTTAAAATAAAGATTTTTGCTTTTTTTACAGATACAAGTAAAGGGACACAGGGAGAGGGAGACGAAGTATATGGAAATATTGTGTAAATCAGGAGGAAGAATGAGCGCTAAGCTGTGTGAGTATACAAAGATAAATTGTCCAAGGGGATAGGGGATAAAATGTCCTCATCGTCTTGTTCTTGAGATTTCTTGGGGTTTTCAAAGTCTTGTTCCTTCCTCTTGTGTGACTCAAGTCAAGTCAAGCTGACGAGAGTAATGAATGTAATGTAATTTTGATGCTAATGGTGAGGGAATATATTATGAATGAATGAATGGAGCAGCCTACTCTCATCGCCATTATCATACCATGTACTATATATATGTCTACATATTCTCTACAATTGCCATGGATGTTTTGGTTGAAAAGCCGTCAAGTGAGTGAGTGTAAAAGTGTTGAGATTGACGAGAGAGCATTTGTATCTCTTAGAGATAGAAGAAGGAGAGCTCTAGTTTTACTAAAAATTTCATTATTTTGTAAATTCTCATTTTCATATCCCCTCCAATCATGTTTTTAAGTCAAAGTCAAGGTAGACGGTCTCATAAAGTAACCAAGATGACATTAATGCTCGCAGAACATCCTTGCCGTTATTATTTTTTCATTGGGTGCAAATTAACAAAGATAACTTTTTTTCTCTCTCTCAACTCAGCTATCGCTTCCCCCACAGAGAGGGGAAACTTGTAGAAAATACAATAAAAATAAAAAGTATACAAAGACATTCTTGATAGTTTGTGGTGGCGTTAACGATAAGCTTATACACTCATCACTCTCCAAGAGAGTGTTTTCTATCTCTCCAGGTAATATTATATAATAGTCGGGGAAGGAGCATATGAGGAAGATGAGATGAGAGAGAGAGAATCATTAGATTTTCATATTATACCAAGGCTAGCCAATTATATAATGTAGTAAATATATCCATGGCGAAATCATCATCATTGCCATGGTTCCTGATTCTTATCTCAGCGAGAATTGGGGAATTGAACGACCACGGAGGCAGAAATCGTATAAGGAAGGATTAAGACGGATGTCGTCGTCTTCTCTCCCAACAAGTCAAGAGAGAGAGAGAAAGAGAGAGAGAGGGAGTCATGCTCAAAGGAAATGAATGAATGAGACGCCCGTGTTATGGCTTCCTAATGGTAGTGACAATGAAAACACATGAATTATTCTGTCTCCTTGAATTACACAAACACCAAATAGTCGTAACTATTATATTATTATTATTTTACTCTCTCATATACCTATCTCCATCCCACCCATATCCTCCTTTATTATTGTCCCCCCCCCCACTCCTCATCTCGAGATCTCTTACACAACTTTCTTCTTGTATGTATTTTTTTCAAAAAAAATAGTTTAATGATTTCCCTTTGACTTTTGTACAGCTACCCAGCCACCATGGTTGAGTAAAATATAATATTTGAAAAAACATGCGCTCCCCGCACATGCCAAATGATATTCTATTACAGGAGAGTGTACAGCTCGTATTATATTAAAAACATGAGACGAGGGCAAATATTTGGTAAGAGATGATAATAAAAATGAATATGTATATCATAACGTGTGTCATCCTCATACTAATCTCAAATATTCTTCACCAAAAAATCTTCACAACAGACTTGACAAAAGTCTTCACAACCACCGCCACCGTTAAAGCCACACAGGCAGTGATATGAGCAAACAGTTGCAGACACATGGTATAAGATAAGCCTTTATTGATCAAGATTAAATGAACTCCTCTCTATCCATCTAGATAGTTCAACCTCCTCTCTCTCTCTCTCTGGCTATATTTTATGTGTATAGTCTAAATTGCCTGTGGAATTAGAATTCAGAGAGAGTGACCTACAGTTTGACCGCCTACATAGTTTGAATGTTGTTAGAGTACAAAGGTAAACTTTTAAGTCGTTATGTGCGTGGAGAAATGCGATCAATGCATCCTTTTTCCCTAATCTATCAAAGCCAAACAGTCAACCTACACAACATCAAATATAATAAGAAATTTGTATAGTATAGTACTTATTATATGTACATATATATATATATATATATATATTGTATTGTAGAATGATAATAAAGACATGGAAAAAGAAAATCATGTAAATTATTCCTCTTCCTTTTTATTCAACTTGATTCTCATGATGACTAAATAAAAATATAAAGTTACCGTCCCCTCCAAGATAACGAGCATGAGACATTTCCACACTCAACAGGACAGTCAACAGTCATAAGACCACAAAATTTGAACAACTCAACTATAACTAACCCCCCCCCCTCCTCCTCTCTCTGTCGTCTCAATTGTCACAAAACACAAAAAACAAATTAAAGAAGTATACCGTAATGAAAAAGAAACAAGCCCCTCGACGTTGAAAATGTCAACAAGTCAATTAAAATGGCTATCAAATTGCCAATTCTCTTTTCTAAATTTGGTCTTGTGATATCTCTATGATATAAAATTGTGAACATTTTGTATAAATATGATGGAGTATATCATACAAACATAATGGGAGAAGGAGGACGACCGACGACAGTTTCATTTAACAAGAAAAATAGCAAAGCAGAATAACCTCGGCCTCGGTCTTTAGAAAATCACGAGGACAATACAGAGATACAAAAAGCTATTCTTATTGAAAGGAGGAGGGAGATTGGGTTTGAAGACTGAGAGAAATGGAAAGAGTAAAAAAAACCGTTGGTTGCTGTTTACTCCATTTTTGTTGTCTTGTTTTGCATATAAAATTACACATTGAATGACTAACCATGTCTCTCTCTCTCTATCATATGAACAAACACTCTAGGGCTGAACTGTGTGGCCTGACTTGTATTGAACATCTTTGTAACATAAGAAGATGAAGAGAGAGAGGGACAAAATGCAGATCACAAGTATTTCTCTATTCTACTCTTCTACTCCTCCATGTTTCTATACATGATCCAATTTCCATAGAAAACGCATTTCAAAGTCTTGGCATTAGCAAAACTCCCCGACCAACTCTAGCTTACGTGCGTATAAAAAATTCCCCATTTCCTCTCTCTTTATTTCTTCTTCTCGTGTCTATAGAAATGGCATAAAAAAATAGAGTCTATACATTACCTATAAAAAATATATGTACCTATGAGTACAATTCTATCCTCTCTCTCTCTCTCAACACAGAGAGAGAGAGAACTCACGATCAGTTGAGACAAATAAAAGAATGCTCCTTCAACCGGAACGTCTACCATATCACACTCCCATTTTGCACATCGACATCCACCACCACTACCACTACCACCAAACAACAACAACAGCAACAGCAGTATAGTCCTATATATAGTTATATACTTATAGCCCACAAAAAAAACCATACATCTTTCCGTCAATCCCGAGATCAGGATAATAGAGACGTTTGTATGAAACATATGGAGGCTGCATTCCCACATTCTCTCTCTCTCTACTTTGCAATCTCTATATTTTTGTGTGCTTTGAATTTTTGCAAAAAAAAAACATTTGTGTATAAAAAAAGAAAGGAGTAAGACCTCAGCAAAGTGTCTAATTTCATTTTTTTCTTATGCATTTTTGCTAAACATACAACAAAAGAACAGAAAATTCTTTTTATAACCTCCAACTCCACCATTCTATTTTTTTTTTTAATATTACAATTGCATGCAATCTTTTTTTATACTACAAATAGACAATATCGAAAAAAGAAGAATAATAAAAAAAATACTAGACAAATCCATCCACTTTGACCAATTTACTCTAATAATAATAATAATAAAAAAAAAGAGTGTGTGGCCTTCCAAACGAAAAACAAACTTTTTTTGTGTGTGTTCTGTTCCTTAGTAGTATAGAACAATATAGATACAACAGAGTAAAAAAAAACTTTTTTTGTTATCATACTTTTGCCCCTGGCGCCGTCAATTTCTTTCATGATACTCCAAACTCTCGAAAACTCTGAAAATTCTGATGGACAGATTCTACTATTGACAGTGACATTAGCCATGGGCGGGGTAGTGTAATAGTACAAAAGATAAATATGAGTGATACTCTTGATACAGATATATTTATTATTTAGTTAATTTAGCAAAAATAAATATGACTAAAGAAATAAGAGCGAGAGAGAGAGAGAGAGAAAAAAAAAACTAAAAATATTATTAATGTTTGCAAAAAAATACTTTTTTCTTCTTTTTTATTTCTATTTTTTTCAAACATTTATTTTGTTTGACACAAATGTAATAATAAATGATGATAAATGTGTAAGCAAGTTGTGGAATGGAGATAATATAATATTTGTTTAAATGAAATGGAAAAAAAAACAAATGAGAAAAATGTTTTCTATTTTGTATTATGAGCATCTCATGAAAATGTAGATGTACATATATCTGTAAATGAAGAAGAGACTACGATGATGCTGTTCTGCATTGGCCACAGTGGCTGGGCTTTGATTATATTATGAGAGAGTGTGAGTGTGTGTGTGTGTGTGTACAGGATATGCTTCACAGACCATGTTATGAGAACCATCACTTTGAGCTTCTTAACTCCAATTAAGGGCAAGAGAGGATTTGCAGTCTTGTAGGCATGAAATTGCTCATTCAATTTATTTATGATGATGGCATCTCAACATGCATTTCATTTTCTCTATCTCTCACCCTCACTCTCCCCTTTTTTTCTATTTCTCCAGCTCCCCTTTGATGGTTTGTTAAACTTACACGGATTTGCGCCTAACCAAAACAAACAACTTTATGCTGGTGTGGACACATCATGTAAAATAAGATATAATAAAGAAGAAGAGGAGGAGGGAAACCAAAACTCTGTATTTGTATCTGTATAGTTTATAGAAAGAGAGAGAGAGATAAAACTCTGAAATTTTAGAATAGAACACAAGTTTACACAAAAACTGGTAGTATTTAGTACCACCATGAAACTTTGTACTATTTTAAATAAAGTAGAGCCCTCATACCTCACACCGTCAAAGAGAGAGAGACAGAGACAGATAAAGAGCATTAGATTATCTTCGTTTTGCAAACAGAATTAATTACACATTATCTTTTGTTGTTCTTTTCCAAAGACGTTCCCTTTTTACTCCTTGTTTTTTAACCTTATAAGCCTTGATTACTCAACTTGGTAAAGTGCTACCATCCACTTGAGCATTTCTTTGTCTTTGTCTCTCTTTTATGTAAAAGGAGAGGAGGCGTCCATATAAATATCCCTCCCTCCCTGCCTCTGTGTGTGTGTACATACACAAAGACAATTCCCATTCTTTTCTCTCGACTATTCTTTTTTTGTTATTTACTTTTTGCACAACTTTTGACAAAGTACTTTTAGCAAAAACATTTACTTTTTTATCCATAAAATTTCTTCAAAAATTCATCAAACAAGGAGAAAGACCATATCTTGGGCTTGACTACCATTTTATTCTCAGTAGTACTCAGTACAAGTTTCCTAAATAAAGACAAATAAATCTAAAGGTAAATGACTCTCTTCTTTGTTGCATCTCTCCATTATATCTGTAGAAATGGCTAAGGAGTACTTTATACACTTTAGTTGAAATTTATATAAAGATATCTCCTATCAATTGCCATATTCCAAATGTAATCAAAAGCATGGAGTAAAATTCTAGATAAATGTGGACATGGACATGTCGTTTTTGGTGGTGGGTGCATGACTGTTGTTTGTATAAAGTTGGTTGTCTAGAAAATAAATCTATTCTTGTTTCCTCTCCTTTGCATGTACTTTTTACATTTGTGTGTGTACTGTGTACAATTGTAAACAACAAGAAGGATAGCACACAGTGAGAGAGAGAGGAAGATGGAGATGGAAAGTAGGAAGAGAGTCGACATGATTAAGATTTCACAGCGGTGAACTCTGACAAACAGAGGTGACAATCAGATTCGTCTCCTATGCCCTCCCTTCTCTTCCTCTCTTACGTTCCGAAGGCTAGGAAACACGACAAGTCCGACTTAGAACAAACAAAAGAGACCAAAACTATACGAACTGGCAAGAGAGAGAGAGAGAGTCTATTCCATGTCTTTCACTTCTAATTCTTCTACAAAGATAGGGAAACATCAAGACCAAGATGGGATGAAACCCAAAAAGTTGTCATGTTCTTATGCCTTCACAAAGCGGCACAAGAGAGAGATTCTAGCACAGAGAATAAATTAGGTTGTGTGTATATATGTGTTTATATATAAAGTTTCACAAAATTCAAAACAAGAGAAGAAGAGATGAAACAAGGGGAAGGGAAGAAATAGCTTTAAGGCAAATCAGAGTCTATCTGCACATTTTAATTTACTGCTACTACTCTTTTTAACTTTAATAGTCACCATATAATTTTCAAAGTGATACTATGATAATTCCCTTAAATTTATAATTTGACAGAGCAACATTTTCTATTATGTCTATAATAAAATATAAAAGGTGAAACTCACCCTCAAAACTGTATCTGTAGAGATAGAAAATTGAGACAAACTTGGAAACCAGTAAAGTGTTTTTTTTCAACATTTCTAATATAAATTTACCCACATGTTACATATATAGTACTATCAACTAAAAGATATAACAAAAAAGTACAATAAAGTGTAGGAATACGATACATAAATTAGTATTGCTAAAATAAAAGGCAAAGAGAAGAAAAAAAATTAAATGGATTCATCATTCAGTATAGTCATTTCACGTCAACAATTTATATGGAGTAGTACACAGATAGACATGAACAGTATGAAAGTTTTTTGTTTTTGCTAATGTTGATGTTGCTCTTCTGTTGTGTTAAATTTTATCTGACTGTCAGTCGGCAAGGTAATTGTAAATAGTGAAGCCAAAAGTGGGAGTAGATTGTATTTATATGTATTTTATATACATATGTACATTGGGGTATATGTGTGGAATTTTCCATCGATATTCCTGATCCACATTTATCACTATCAACCAACAATAAGACGTCTCACTCTCCATATCTACCATATAAACTTGTTTTCCATCCATACTAAACTTTGGCTCCTTTTTCTTGCCCATTTTCTAAGATTCCCTTTCTCTCTCTCTCTTGCACAGTTTTCGGGGCTGGGTAGTTAGTGAGAGTGAGAGTAAGAAGAAGTAGCGTTATTGATGTTCTTGTTTTGTTCTTCTTCCTTCTCACATCTCTCTCTCTCTCGTAACCTGTGTACATTTTACTTTTGCTCTTCTTTCACTGTCTCTGTCTGTGCGTAACTTTTTATCAAAGAGATAGAGAAGAATTCCTCTGTATTAGCATTAGACTATCATTTATACTCTCTCTCTCTTCCTCCAGCTCCTACTCCATACTTCTATATAAAGGCACACAAGTGCAATGACTTGTTTTATTGATTTTTTCCTATGGAATATGTACCTACCCGCAAGATGCATACCGCAAACGAAGAGAGAGAGACTGTACGGATAGACTAAAGAGTCGAGGAAAAACTCAGGAAAGATTTTTTTGCAAAAAAAAAGAGTTCATGTATACATCAAAGGGACAAGTTTAACTTGAGAGATAAGGCAAAAGAAATAAAACTATAGAGTATATCTGCCAGTGTATGCTCTTTATGTAATTTTGTAGGTACACTGTTGCGGTTGTCACGGAACCTGAATAGCCTTAATAGAAGCCATACGCATCACAACTCTTTTGCGTATCATTATGATATTCTATATTTATATTTACATTATATAAAAAAAATATATTTCATTTCATATACAATTCTCTTATATTTTTCAACCTCTACAGTCAGACTACTTAGCTTAATTTAGTGGAAGCAACTTGATGATGATCTGTTCCTGGCTTTAGACAGAGATACTCTTCCTTACTCCAATTTCATTCACAATTCAAAGTTAAAAGTGGTGGAGGTGAATCCAAAAAATGTCCAATTTCTTTTTTTAATAAATTTCTCATTGGCTAACAAGACTTGTACTCAATCCATAAAATAAACTTGAAAATAATAATAATTTAAATTCACTCATCTTTTTAATGCTGTAATGCTACTGTACCTGTAATTTAATTCGAGAAGATTTGGGTACCCCAACAATTTATCAGTGTACAATTGTGTATATATTTACTAGAGACACTATAGTCATTTAATCATTTAAAAAAAGAAGCTCTACAAAAGCTAAAGCTGACAATTGTCATTTAATGTAGAGAATAAAAAATGATGTTAAATCTAAAATCTACTCATATTTGTAGTTTTAATTCATTAGATAAACTAGTAACTACATATGCAAAAATTTAATTTTATAATGTCATATAATTTTGACCTTTGCCATTTTACATAAAATAAAAATTGCATGGGACAGACAAAAAGGTTTAGATTTTTTTGTGTTTAAAATTTTGTGAGAAAAAAAATTCACCAGGACCAGAATTAATTTTACTGTACGTGTAGTCTCTCTCTCTCTCTCATGAAGATGAAGAAAGAGCTTTAGAGTTTTATATGCGAGGCTTAGATTTTGAGGATTTGCAAGTTGCTTAGTTTACATGGAGATGTGGGCTATATAATAAAAATGTATGTCTCATCTGTACGTCCAATCAAGTTGAAATATCTTGAATTAATCTCTTCCCTTGGCATTTGGCAATATTCTATCTCTCTCTCTCTCTCTATTGTAACAGTCTAGACTAGAGAGAGAGAGATAAAGAGAGAAAAGTGTGTTGTGTATATCACTAGTGTAGTTTTTGGATCATCCTCACGTGATATGATTGGAAGATTAAGTTTACATGGAGGATTTTAGGCCAACTCTAAAGTTTAACCAGAAAAGAGACATGGGAGGATTGGGACAAAATTAATTCCCCCTCTTTTTTATTCTTCTTATTTAATGTCTAATAAAGTTTATATTCACAAAAATTTTATTTATTCTTCTTCACCCAAATCCTCCAGCGTTTAACATGATCAAACTCCCCCTCCTCCCAGAAAAAGTTTTACAATGACAAATAAATCTTTTTTTTAATGATTAAATAATCAAGTAATTGAAAGCAGATGACATTTTTAATATTTCAACAAATAAAAAAAATGATTGGCCTACTTTAACATGTGTCAGTTAATTATATATTTTTTTCTCAATATCATAAAATGAATTTAAATAAAAAAAGACATTTTTTTGAAATAATCAAGTATATTATTAAAAAGTTTGTTACTGTTATATGTACATCTCGATATATAACTTGTTAATTGTAAGTAAATGAGAATTGTTAAATAGTTTTATGATGGCGTGTGTGTATATTTGTGTGGGAAATTTTCAATCCTCTCATCACGTCAATTTTCATGATGATTCTAATTTCACCGGAAAAAGTACCCCCCCTCTCTGTCTTCCACTTATCACGTACAAAGTTCATAATTTTCTGTATAATTCTCTATTTAATTTTAAAGTCCAATTTCTTTTCACCTTGTTTAAAATTTATTGAATTTGTTTTATTATTTCATTTTCTAAAAAAGAAATAATTGTCAAAAAAATAAATTTTGACATTTTATATTCCGTATCAAAAATATAAGGAATAGTATTGTTCTCCATAAAAATATTTTTTTGTGCTGAAATATTTGTAAAAAGAATAAATTGTACCACAAAAAAAAGCGGCATGTCTCATAAAGACTGACGCAAGTATTATGAAGGGGATTTTCATACCTTAAAGAGGTAGAAAATGAGCCGCTAATAAAAAAAAATAGTGGACATGGCCGGATAACTCAGTCACAATGTCCGAAGTTTTTTTTTAGTAAAAAAGTTTTAATAGTATAGCTTTGCAATGTGATACTGTACTACAAGTTTAACATGTAGATGAACTGGGGTACGGTAACAGCATGTTACAAATAAATTCTTGTAACAATGAATGACTTTTTGGACATGGTTATATGCTTATAGAGCACATTAAAGTATGTAAAAAAAGTATCTCGAAGAGAGAGAGAGAGAGATGCAGACCAAAATAAAAGTATCACCGCCCACAAGAACATTTCGCTGAAAGGGAAAAACGCCTTCCTTCAACTCTTACAGACGAAATACGAAGAGACTGTGATACACTCACTCCAAACACGCATAAATACACAACAACATACTGATCAACTGTTGCACTAAAAGAGTTGGAAAATACTTTAGACAGTAAAATATAATATGTAACATATATTATACTAATACACTTTATGTTATATATTTAATAGTGATACATTTAACTGAGTTTGAAAATGGAGTGTATGGTTTTCTAGCTTTATATTACTCCAATCATGTTCAAATTACACACATTTTATCATGTTCTCAACCCAATCTAATGCATACATTTTACATGGAGATGAAGAGTCTCTCTTTTTTTGTGTAATGATTGAATTTTGCATCGTGCCATATACAGTGAGCGCGTTTGTTAGTGGGAATGGAGTTGAGAGGGAGAATCTTTTCGCTACCTTTTACATGTAAAAGGA
>JAQIVZ010003539.1:0-13522 GCA_034700945.1 Arrhopalites spinosus
AAGGGTCAAATCAAAAAATCGCAAGACGCAAAAAGTTCTTAAAATTAATTTTTACCCCTAGTAGAAATGTTCAAAATAGTCAAAAAATCAAAAAAAATTACAAGGTGCCGTTTCCACTGTGGGGTTTGTAAATACACCGCCGGTCCTCAGATCCTTCAAAAAATGTTGCTCAGCAAATAGGCTGGTCAAGGAGTACAGTGTCCCTGACAATGGAACTGTGAGCCAGTGTGTAAAATTCTCTTGTCAGTGCCCCTGCATCAATGCCTAAAACATAAACATAACTCATGATTTTGCACAAAAATACAAAACAAAATGTCAACTAGAAACCATGACTTTTACCTGGTTCCCCAATGAACTGTATGTGGGGTTTTTTCAGCATGTGAGTCATTTCATTGGAATACAAATGCAACAAGTCCTTGAAAAAATTATTTCTACACACAATAAAAGTTTGACGACCCTCATGTCTCGTGTACAAGACTTCTCGTAGCTGGTCCATTGTAATGACATTGGGGTCAAGTCCTAGGATTGCGCAACGAAGTTCAAAATAATGGAGTTAAAGTATTGATATTGGGCAACACCGCATGTATTTACAATGACAAATGTAATGAATTTGAAAAAAATACCCAATTCGTGCAAATTAGTTTGACCTTGTGCAGATCTTGTCAAGGGCCTTGACCTTACCACATCCAGTCCACCGTCACTAACATTTGTGTTCTGGTTAAATTCCTGTATTTCCCGTGATTGTACTCTCGATGTTGCATTGTCAACATTTGACACAAAAGCATTTTTGTCATTTGACTCTTGCCCTTGAAAATCCATTTCATCCGCGTTTTACAAATTATAAAGTTATTTGCATGAATTTTTAAAGTAATGGGTCACAAAAAAAACATATTAGATATTTTTACATTTGAGGGACAAATATTTCTTGACGGTCGGATGTATGCAGTTGCTCTCCTACTATGTCTTGTCATTATGTCCAATATTTCAATGCCTGTGCGTACTTTTCTTCCAGGTAGTATTGGCTCTAATGACTGACCTCGTCCGCCATGCATGGACCGCAATATTCCGATTGGCACATTAGCTAGTATCGTGTACTTCTCCTTAATTTTTAGCTCCACTTGCTCTGGCGTCATAATTGAGGCAGATTTTGAGGAGAATGCAAAGGTCTACATTTTGACCTCTGGTGGTAATGGATTGTGTACTTCGACCCTGGAGTCATCCAGGCCCCTTTGGCTGTTTCGTCTTCCAATTCTTCCTCTTTGTCCTCTAACAGATGGTGTTACATAGGGTCCAACTACTTGCCTCTATTCTTGTATAATATTTTGATATGAACTTTGGGGGGCTCATTCACCTAATTAATCAAAGTAGAAAATTATGAGTTTTTTTTTCAAAAATAATACTCTAGTTTATGTACATTTTTTGAATTTCCCTGAATTATTAAAGTGATTTTGATTTTGTTGTGGCGTCAAATTTGACACGTCGATCGATGTTGCTGGCATGGAGGACCTTCGGTAAATAGTTAGTTGAGTTTATTTTAAATTAATTAAAGTAACATTTAAAACATTTAAATGTTTTTTAATCTTGTATATTTAATACGTTATTTAAAAAAATGTTGCCAATGTTATTTTGTACCCTGAATGGTGCGATTGAAGTTTCCTTGACCCTGAGTGCCACTTGAGTGACCGTTTCTCGTGTTCCAAGTTTCTGTCATTTCAAAACTTGATAATGACGGGCCAGGTCCATTTTCCTCAACGGTCGATTGATTATGGACCATGGCAGGACCTTGAAATATTGCAGACTGTGACCCCTGCCCACCAAGAACTGGAATCAAAATGAAATATTTTTTTCCAAATTTAAATTTTTAAATGAGAAATTAATATTGTTTATTTTATTATGAAGATATTGAGAACAATATTTTAATCGTGAAAAAATAATTAAACAACAAACTTGTCAAATTGCTCCGTTGTGGCTCCATGCTAACCATCATGGCCAAGTTCGTGTCATGACCGAGGGTGGAAATACTTGCATTTGATTGTGTCCTAATTTCACTCAAAAGGTCATCACCTACTGTTGCCCAGGTTCCATTCCAAATTTAACAATATTTAAATTAGTTCGTGGATGATTCGTACAAAGAACCTTCTCGTTTCTGTTTTAGTGTCTGACTTCCTTTGTCCAAATCTAAAGTCCATGTTTTTGAAGAGGGGTGGGGCTTTAGCTAGCTTCATTAGAGCCTTGGGGAACATCAGAGAGAAGGAAGAGAGTCGACAAGTCTATGATAAACTGAACGAAAATTTGTGTTTGTTTTTGACTAATCAAAGGTCCGAGGACCACATCCGAGGACCACAAACAAAGGCTGTGAGTGGACCCTTTAAGGGTACATGCTGCTACCTAGTAGTACATACTTGAAAAATGCGTAGGTCATATATCCAATGTATACACACGTGGTGTATACATGTATGTATGCAGTATAGTCATATGCTCATTTGTGTAAGCAATCATTTGGGTTTTTATCACTAATTCTATTTTGAGTTAAATTATCAGAACAATTTTGGCCTTTTGATGACATATTTTTTTAGCTACCATTATTTTACCTCTGACAACTTCATACAGCATTATATTCAATATTATTTTTTTAAAAAATAGCTGTAGAATTGTAATTTAAAGTTAATTTTCATCATGCCAGGCAATAATAGAGCTCAATGCAAAGCCACTGGCTGCAAAAAAACTCGGAAAAATTCACCATCACAAACATTCTTCACATTTCCAAAGGATAGTCAATCTGAAAGGTACACAATATCAAATAATAATAATAATTTTTAATTTAATTTCAACTAACTATGCTCATGAGCCAGAACTGACATTTCATTTTGAATATCGCCGTAGACATGCCAAATGGATGAAAAACATGCAAATCTCTACAGCGACCCCGTTATCAAAAATATGTGCCCATCACTTCATGAAGGACCAATTTTTTAACAAAAAATTACTGAAACAAGATGCAGTTTCAACCATTTTGATTCCATTTAATTTAACGAATGAGCCAAGTTCAAATAGACCTAAAATTCAATTAGTAGATTCCCGTAAAAATATTTCTAGTGGGTCAAAAAGAAAATCTAGGCTCACAAACTACCCTAAAATTGCTGCTAAAAGTTCTTGTCAGGGCACTGTCAATTCCTTGGTGTCATCTCAATCCCAGCTTGTGTCTCCTTTTTCTACAAATTGTGACCTCAACAATGTGACCCATTCAGTAATAATGACTGTGACCCCTTCTGTGATCCCATATTTTGTGACCTCACCAACAACATTTGTGACTCCGTCCGAGTCAAAAACCGTGACCCATTTAAATTTGCCTACAATAAATGGCAAGCAATCGTCAACAAGCACTGTGACCCCACAATTAACAATCGATACGACACCAAGGCGGACCATTATAAGGCAACTGCGTGCTCCAAAGCGAAACCCCATTGTCAAGGTACTTATATTCTGTTGATTTAATCAATTCAAATGCCCCATGACTGCTATGATTAAAAATTAATTTCTCTGTCAAATTTAATTATGTCAAGGGCCCCCATGACCACTATGTTTAAAAATTAATTTCCCTTTAAAATTTAATTATGTCAAGGTCTCCATGACCACTATGTTTAAAAATCAATTCTCCATTAAAATTTAATTATGTCAAGGGCCCCCATGACCACTATGTTTAAAAATTAATTTCCCTTTAAAATTTAATTATGTCAAGGTCTCCATGACCACTATGTTTAAAAATCAATTCTCCATTAAAATTTAAATATGTCAAGGGTCCCCATGATAATTTTGATTAAAATTTAATGTCAGTGACAATTTTCAATGTACCTGAAGTCCCCATGATAAATTTGATTAAATTTTAATGTCAATGACAATGACAATTTTCAATGTATCTCAAGTCCCCATGATTTTAGTGTGATTAGGTCATAAAAAAATAATTTATTAATTTCTAATTAATAAAACTGTTCTAATTAAATACATAGAACAATACAATGCTTTTAAAAATTCCAGCTAAACAGAAAATGATGGCCCAAATAAATTCCACACCAAGACCCCCCAAAGCCACCAGTGAGCCCCACAAAAATCCATAGAAAACTAAATAAATGTCCGTGTCTTCAAAAGACAGGTCCCGAAATTGGGGAGTGACGTCATCAACAAAATCCTTTCGATCCCATTTGCTGTCTTCAAAAAGCTCCTCCCATTTTTTCCACAGCCCATAAATCCCAGAACTGAGCATCGTTTTCATTCGTCTCCCCAATAAATTGGGGTCACTTGGATGGACTCCCTTGGTGGCCCAGTATCTCTTGAACTGGACAATGGAATCATCATACAATTTTTGGCTATGTAAAAATCTCAGTGAAGCATTTTTTTTCATTTCAATTTTAAAAATATTCCAATAAAATTCAAAATCTACAGCCCGCGTCACAAACACCATGCGACCCATGTCCATGTGACCCAATCCCAATCCCATTCTCCCGGCCCTTATCAATTGTGTTATATTTGGAGTGCAAATAATTTTAGTGAGACTGACGTTTAACCTGATGTTCAAAAAAGCGGCATTCTTTTAAATGACGACAATTTACTTGACTAAATGAAAGATCTACATTCTTCATGTGAGGACACTTATCCTCACAATCCATCGCGGCCTTGACGGGGTCAAAATATCCCCAAGGGTCATAAGGCAAAAATCGTTTAAAGAAACGAGATTTATGAGTCCTAATGATCTCCTTATTGGTCAATTCGGTAACCTGCTGGCAGTCTATGTCATGTCGGCAAATGTAAAAGATCAAGTTGAGGTCAAATTTTGAATAAAATTCCCCAGTCTCCTTCCATTCTGTTTGGAAGGGATTCATGAGAGTATACTCTGATGAAAAAAATGCCTTGTAAGCATTCGTCAAGATGAGGGCCATGAAGAGCAATGTTGCAAAAATTATTTTGCAAACTTTAATTAAATTGGCACACTTAAGTGGAGTCTCACGATAAGTTTGTTCAACTAGAAATGTGTAGATCCATATAATAATGTCGTGGAAAATTAATGGTAATAATTTAAATGTTGGAAAATGCATCGCAAAAATTATGACGAGGGTCAAGAATGTCACGCCAAGGGTCACTATAATACCAGACCATACGTCGGAGTCAAAAGGCATGACGTAGACTTGAACCGAAGTTTTGATTGGATAGATGGCGTCATTAGTAATAAATTTAAAGATGGTGCCCCCGACGCAGAACATTTCTTCATTCTGTTCATAATTAAAAGTAAACTTACCGGAATTAATTCTATCAGCATGAAATTGAAAATAATTTTGCCAATTTTGTCTTGATATTTTGCAACAATTTTTCAGGTCAATTTCATTCCCCTTGGGACAATTGAGAAACTTCGCTGTCCACTCTCGTAGGTTAATTGACTTTTGGGTAATTGCAGAGCGGAAATTGTTAGCCTTGGTTGGTGAAGTTTCTGAGAAAGATCTTGAGGGATCCTGATCCTTCAGTAAAATGCAAGTCTCGGATTGGTTGCCAAAAATATTGTGGCGGGAAATAGGCAAAGGCCGCGAAATTTGAATCCAGCTTCCAACCTCTCCATGACATTTGGCATGGTAGAGTAAACGGTTGAAGAAATAATATTTAAAATTTTGACCTGGACTTTGACTTTGACCTTGACCCTGACCTCTACCTCTGTGTCTCATGACCTGGCCCAAAGCATCTGGACGATAGAAAAGAAGAAAAGAGAGTGCTGTTGATTTTGAGAACATATAATACATGTGCATTTCAAATATGGATGGCATTGAATTTGAAAATCTAGATGGCACCAGTCCCAATTTGAGGACTAAATTGAATTGTGGAAATAATTTGAGACTTGTCCTTCGAGCTGCCATACTCCATTTTTCGTCTGGAGTAGGATAAATTATGGTAAAAAGATTGTCATTGGCCATCAACAATTTTTGAATGACATTGTCTCGTTGGTCATGTAGAAGAAGGATTTGCACAAAGGAGGTCACGTAGCGTCCCAAAATTACATTGACCACCTTTTCTTTGCCTATTGTTGCCCCTATTGAATGTGGCCTGTTGATAGGCCTAATCTCACCAGTTCCAATCAATGATGGTATCTGCCTTTCTTGCTGATAAAGGTCAACGGGGTCGAGTAGAAAGATGGGTGTCTCAAATATAAAGTTGACCCAACAGTTTTGCAACTCATTGTGGATGGGGGTGAAGTCAATATTTTTTCTTGGGATCGAGTAATTGATTGAGTAGAGATGTGAGCACAAGATAAAATAATAATAATAATTATTATTTTGAAAGAATTCATCTTCATGTTGGTAGTGTACAGAAACTTGCAGATAATTTTATTGGCAAAAATCCATAGACTTTACAACATACAAGCCGCAGTAAGTTTTATGTTAAGAATCGTCAGTGAGAATCATTTTACTTATTTGCTACTCAATAGTCAAAACCACTTATCTCCTATGGCGTCAATATAAAAGATACGCGGTTTTGTTTTCAGGGTAGGAATTTATTGATTCCATACGAGTATATTATTTTTCAAAATGTTTTTATTTAAATTAAAAATTCACGAGCTTATGACCATGAGCCATGAAGAGTCTGATGAGGTTCGTGCGCCATCATTTTATATGTGGATCGATGGAAAAGAATTTAAGAAGCTAAGATACAAATACAATTTAACAAATTGCAAAGACAGTCCATGACCAAGAGCTAAATAAAATCAATTTGGTGTCAGCTACTCGTATCATGCCTCGTAAGATGCTTAAATGACTTGCCATTGCCATCCTTCGTAAAAACAATTTTGGCATGAACATAGCGCACTTTGCTCCACGCAGGAAAAATGGTCATTTTACCCATTTTTTATGAAAAAATGCGAATGGGATCTTGTTCAGTTTGAAAATTATACACGTAACACATTTTACATTGAAGGCCAGCGATTTATAAATTTAATTCAAAACTTAATTAATTAATTACAAATTAGAATGATTTGAAAGATAACACATCATACTCAATTACTTATAGTATGTAGTAGTTAAGTTGAGAAGGTGACTTGAGTGACTCAAGATGGTCAAGATGAGTCTGAGTCTGATGAGATGGATGTGAGATGAGGCGGAAGTCATTGATGGACAATGGAGGTTAAATTGCCTCATGAGTCATGAAATTGACATTCACTGCTGAGCAATGTACCACACTAGTAAACCAATTCCAGCAAAAAACATTAGGAATACAGTAGCATTTGCACAGCACTGCATTCTCTTCATCCCCTGCTCTCCCCCTCCAATTCCTATCCTCATTTTCGCATGGTATTTGGTAAACTGAAATTACAAACAATCATTTTCGTCATGGTCTCTGATTATTTTATATTTTTGAAAAAACCAAAATTTTCCAACTCCAACTCCCCTCCCCATTAAAATGGAGAGGATGTTGAGGAGGAGATGATTCATTTTGTTTTTGTGGTGTGGGGTTGGTGGGTACCAGAGTAAAAGTGGCGGCAATAAGAAGAGCCCTCATTCGTTCATCAACAAAATGTCTGGATATGGTGAGCTTTGAGCACTCGGGACCCTCACTAAATTTCCCAATGACCTCTTGACCTTGTAGAATATTGTATTCGATGGTCAAGTCTCGAGTGGGAGTGGGAGCTCGGACAATGGTGAACACAATTTGACGCATGGAATTCCGGGCTGTGATTGATGAACTGAACCTCCCAAATCCAGTCATAATTCCAAGCACAATATCCCCGCTTTTCACCAATATATTCTGCACATTAATTCCAATTACAGCAATTAAATTGACTATTAAAAATTTCAACATATTGTGCCAAAATATTTGCATGTGCAAAAAAATGTGCTTACATTTTTCTCAGTTTCCTTTGCTGTCAAAAGAAGGGTTCCAAAAATGTTCATGAATTTTGCCCTACTTCCAATATATGGGTCTCTACGCAAACTATCGTTACTTCCATTTGACTTATAGTGACCCAAGACAGAGTGGACAGTGAGGAGATTTTGATAATTTTCATCTTTAATGTGAACACACATTTCCGTTGTGTGAGTCCCTGTTTAAATTAAATTGTTATGTAATTTTTGAAAGGAAGTGACGGTGACCTGTGATGCTGTGACCTTTACTGCAATGTGCAATGTGAGTGTGAGGCTGAGTACTGACCTAAAGTATTTAAATTGGCGAATATAAATTCGTTCGTCTGACACATAACTTGTGCTAATGGCGACGTCATCAGATTGACATTTGAGTATGTTGAGAATAAGATTGATGGGTGGATCTTTTGGCTGTCCTGGCTGGGTACCAGATTTTCAAGTCCAAGGGTGTGGACATTTAGAACGACGTCCGAGTAGGAAGGAGGCAGGTCATTGACCCTTTGATTGTAGTTCATTTTCAACGGAGAAAATTCAAAATTTTATTTTAACTTAAAATGTTTGAAACCTGAAATGAAATGAAATGGTTGCAGAACTTGTGGAATTGACAAACTGAAGAAATTGGGGATGCTGCAACTCCAAGTTTTAATATTAATTATTAAAAAGTTTCAAATAAATGACACGGGTTTAATTATTATGCTAATATTGGCTACATTTATTTCACCAGTTACGTAAATATTTGGAATATTTAAAGTTGAACCGTTTTGAATAATTCATGCAAAATTTATATTTTCCTCAAAATCAGGATTCAGAATCCTGTTTCCCTTTCACATTGACGTGAGTCATGTACACATTAAATGACAGATGGTGATTTGTTAATTTTCCACGTGTATGGCCTAATTGTACGCCCAAATTAATTCTACTAATCTACTGCGTATCGAATAAACTCCAATCATAATTTATTTTACATGTCTGGAAATCCTGGAATCAGATTAATTTTGCAATTTGCAAAGTTCCGTTCTTCATTCTCATCGTCAGTGTAAATGCGAAATGACAAAATGATGATTAATGACACATAAAAGTTTTGATCACGTAACACGTAATTGATGTCACTTACATCCGTCAATATTTTACTTTGAAATTCAAATTTTCCCCAATAAATCTACTTTGCTTTACAATGACATAGCAGTGATAGCAGCTTACAATAAAATTCATTTTGATGAAAAATAATGGGAACCAATGGGAACAACAGAATGAGAAACATTTTTTTATAAATTAAATTCCCCGCCAAGTTTTAAACAAATTCATAAATAAACTAGCTTGTTCTTGCCTTGAGGCAAAAGCACCATGCATGGTCGAGTACTGCGTCTTGTGAGTCTCTGAAAATTAATTGCGATAATAATAATAATAATTTAATTATTAATCGTAATAATCGCTGGCCTGAAGGCAAAATGCCTCATGTGCTATAGCCTACAGCTTAGACATAGCACAGTTGTTATTTTGTGTGAATTTAAGGTTATTAGCCTTAGTAGACATAGTAGACATTTTGCCATTTAATGACAAAATGTCTACTATGTTCCAAAAATATTTAAAATTATTTAGCAGTTACCTTCTCCAGCAAAAATAATGGCGGGTTTCTAAAAATATGAAATTATTCAAATTAAAAATGAATGCCAACTTAATAAGAATATTAATTAATAATTAATTTAGTACCGATTTTTCAAGACTACTATGATGAAAAATGGGACGTCTCAAAACATCCCAAGGGCCCCCACTCCCATCAACTCCATCGCTCCGTACTGAACAATAACTATAGGCTCCTCTAACATACGGATTCGAGTTCCATTTTGACCTGCTCAATTAAAATAATTAACCACCTTCCCAATTAATAAATCAAATAAATAATTACACTAAAACCGCCTTAGGCACGGGCACTGGGAAGCCCATGAATCTTGTCAACATTTCAGAACATTTAGTTTTGATGATTTCTTCATCAAGACTCTCCACAAAAACAGCTTCCTGACCTCCCAGCCACCCCAAGAGTACATTGGGTTGACCCAGCACTGGGTCAAATCCTGTAATTGCTTTAAACCACCAATCCTTCAAGTCCTCTTCATCTTTGACCCCTTCTTTTTGTTTTTGCTTCTCGATACAGCAATCGATGAACTCATTGGGCCACAAAAGTTGGAGACCTCGACAGTCTGAAGGCCACCAAGGGTAGTCAAATTCCAAATAAAGTTTGGCCACGGGGCCAAAGCCAGAAGCGTCAATGGTTTGTGACATTTCCAAGGGGAGGGGCGGGTCAAATAATTTTGCTTTTTCAGCCTGGAGTACTCCAATGGAACATGTCACGATGACCGTGTCACAGAGATAAATATCTTTCCCTTTTTCCGTCGAGACTCGAATTTTATCCCCCTGCCAGTTAATGGAAGTGACTGGCGTATTTAATTTTAAATTACGCGGGTTGAGGAAATTCGAAATTTCATCTACGGAGTTTTCTGTACTTTCCTTGAAATTGTAATAGACCCATTCGGCATCAGAAAAGTTTTTCCCAAATTCCTCCCAGAGGCGAAGACTCACGTCCGACATTTTGTTGCAAGAATTGTCGATCCGATGGAACCTAGAATGAGCGGGAGTTTTAAATTTTGAATTGATCAGTTTAATTTGATTTTCTCGGCTTTTTGTCCTATAATAGTAATTAAATTAATTATTCATTTTGTACCTATTGGCCCATTAAAAGAGCGCAATGTACAAGTCTTTGTCCACAATATTGGAAGAGTGGGATTGTTCTTCCATGAATTTTTGAAAATTTCGCCGTAAATAATGACCAGTGGGTGGTGGGATTTTTGAATTTAGTTCAAGTTCTTTACTTTGGAATGGTGGTAAAGTTTTGACGTAGGTCTCAATATTGTCGATCTGTACTTCGAACCAGTCGAGAAAGGGGCGACATCTTGAGTCATCGATGATCCCGCCAGGGGCAACAAATTGACCTAAAAATTCACATTTGTTATTTTGATTACAAAATTACAACTTTGATATAATTTACTGACCTTCCCCCTCCCAAGAAGTTTTTTCATGGAGGAGTTGCGAATTTTGAATGAGACGGAAAAGATTGTTGTCTTTTTCGTGTAACCACTGACAATGCAACGACTTTAGTGGTATAACGAGAAATGACATGTGTGATACACCAAAATTCTCGATAAATCGTCCTGGGGTCAAAAAAAGTTGGTCACACTCCCAAATGGTGGGTCATTTAATTTATATTATGGGTCAAACTTTTATGAAATTTTTGACACGAACTAGCTCCACTATGGTTGACTCCACTCGATGGGAAAAATCCTCTCCGCCGCGAGAGAGAAGTTTGAATTTTTTTTCAACTTTAAATATTTGATTAAAAAATAAAAGTTTAATGACAATTCATTTATAGCTCTGTAGAAAGTACATTTTTTGCAGCTAAAAAGTTATTTCTGTTCCGTGGAGATTGTTGAAGTCCAATTAATGCAATTGTGATAGGGACATAAAGTGAAAGGGCTCTCGAGTTGTTCAAAGTTCAAATTAATTTTATAGTTATATTTTGAAATTACATTATTTTAGCATAGTCATTATTTTTAGGAGATGAACATGGGCATGATAAAATCGTATCTGGTTCTCAAAACAAATATATCCAAGGGGTTTTATTTTCATGTTAATTAAATTTTATTATTTCATTAGAGTTACATAAATGAGAATACATTTCATATCCCATATATTAACCCACATATGTTCAAACACAAGGACCGACGATATTTCACGATTCCCACACAACAGAGACTATGACTTCATGCTGATTTTACCCTCTTAATTTCAGTTTTATTACAATTTCCTAGGCTTTTTTGTTCTCATGGACCGACGAACCGGACATGGTTCCACTTGATTCAATCTTGTATTTTCATTTTGGATATTTTGAGCTGGAACATTTTCAGGGTCGTCAACAGCTGGCCTTTTTTGCCTCCTATACGTTTCTGCCTTTAAGTACGGGCTTTCGTTCACTTCATGACATGATAATCATGATAAAAGTCTCCAAAGCATAATGACTTCTGGCACCAACTGCACTTCACAAATGGACTTTTATTGCAATTTGAGACTTCACAAAACTTTTCAGAAAATCGAAAGCATGTGTCTCGTGGATTTTGGTATGGGTGATTCTAATTATTCTCCAGAATTCCAGCCTTCACCCATGCGTGACGAATTAAAGGGTAGAATATTGTTGAGCAGATTAAAAAGTAGGCGACGGAAACTATTTTTAGAACACTGTTGCGGTCTGTCAGTCTACAATCCTCATGAAGAGCAGCATGTTTGTAGATTTCTCGAATGATGTATTTGAAATACCGATTAAATCCCGTATCACAAGGGTGACAATCCGCGGTACAGGCTTCAGGTACAATTAATGTTTGGCATGAAGGTACTCCATTGATTCTAAATCGAGATGAATACAATTCCGGTTGTGTCTGTGCCGACCAGTGGTCAAAAATGAGGGCAAAATCTTCTGTTGCTTCTGGACTCACAATCTTATCCAAAAACTATTCAATATGACGTTTGGTTAATTTTCCAGATGAACTGCAAGTGATGACCAAGTTTGGGGCTGGAAAAAGGCCATCTTTGACTTTCTCGCCCATTTTGCCCTTCGACTCTTGGAGACAAACATACAGATCTCCAATTAGTTTTCCGTCCATACTAATCAGGGGGGTAACTGTGTAGGAGTGTGTAGCCCTATCTTTAGGTGAATACCCAAATCCAAAAGTCACCCTGTCCTTTTTAGGAGTCAGTGTTCTGGTCAGTAGGATTTCAAAATTGATTCCCATTTGATCAAAATTCCACAGAAAAGAAGGTGGGTAAGACTTGGCAAGTTCTTTGGCTTCCCGTCTAAACTCGTCGACATCATTCTCTAGAACTTTGGAATCGACGACATGTCGGTGGCTTACAATTTTTTGAATTTTTTGTCCTCCTATATCATACTTTTTTTTGAAAGAGGAGACCCAGCCGGAAGATGGCTTGAAAGTAAAATTGGTCCAGCCTTTTGAAATTTCGATGGCCCATCTTTTGAGATCAATGTCATGAATAGCTTTAAATGTTCGTCGTGCTGCAACAAATTTGTCAATTACATACTTATCAATTTCTTTCATCTTCTCAAATTTGGTTCCTTCTTCGTTAATCTGCTTAGTCCATTTCTTAATGTAATTGACCTAAGATGAAGTCAGGAGGTCAGGGAAGTGAAAAATTCCTGATGGCTACAATATCAAGTTTAATCAGTGGGTCCTGGAGCAACTTTTTGCAAAGTTTTAAGAACTTTGAACAAAAATGTAATTTTAAGCCTATATGTACATACGGCAGAATTAAAATATTCAAAAATCAATATCTCCCAAACATGCAAAAACATGCAGCCCATATTGTCAAAAAATTTTCCTTAATTAATGAAGAATTAACCTGTTTTGACGAAACTTTGTCGTGCGTTGGCGCTTGATTGTTATAATCAATAAATAGTTTAGCCTATTGCTGCAATGGAATTTTGAAATTTCAAAAAATATTTTTTTGCAATTTAAAACTGTCATTACTTGAATATAAATAATAATTATGGAAGTTTGCTTATCAACGGC
>JAQIVZ010003540.1:0-13506 GCA_034700945.1 Arrhopalites spinosus
CTTGGCCAAAACAAACATTTTCTTCAATTCTTTGGCCAAAAACGAAATTTAAAACCCTTCATTTCTTTGGCCAAAAACGAAATTTAAAACCCTTGATTTCTTTGGCCAAAAAAACGAATTCCTTGGCCAAAAAAAAATACAGCCTTTTTAAACATGCACAAAGTACATGATGTAGTCACATGACATAATTATTTGCCAATGTGTAGATTTAATTGAAATAATTTACATGACTCAGAAACTGAATCTTGGAATAAAATAATTAAAATTTTAATGATTCTCAATAATAGTCCTGATTAAACAAATCCAACCACATGGAATTGACCAGAGGGAGTCGAATATCACTAATGTCAGTGTACGCTTATCGTATAATTAAATTAATTAGAACTATACCAAAATGTTTCTTGGATGTCAATATGAAATTCTTACTTTTTTGTTAATTTTAATTGACATTACTCTACTAGTTCACTCCATTTTAATAATTAAAATTAATTAGTAATTAATTAATAATTAATAATGAGGCAACACTTTTTTTTGCATGAATTGTACATTAATTGTCTCGCATCGGCCAAAAAATTTTTTTCTCAATGAGCCTTCCTCATCGCGGGAATTTTGGGTTCTTTTTTCTAAGATTGTGAAAATTTAATAATTTTATACTTTTCTTTTGTTAATATTTAATTATTGTTGTTAATTCTACTTTAAAACATTCCATTTCAACTTTAGTCTATTTGGAGGAGGTAAGGTTAACTATATTTAAGTTTAATTATTGTAGTACTCGTACATTTCTCTGTTATTTTCTCATTCGGAAAACGGAAATTTTCCAACTTGTGTTTTCATTTTAATTTACATTTAGTTATTTAAGTATTATTTAAAAGTTTTAACTATTAGTAAAACTTTCTATTTTCAATTCAATTCCATATTCTTGATTACAATTTGTCTTTATTTAATTTTACAGCAAAAAATTCTATTGTTTTCCATTTTCTCGTAAACTTTTTTCATCATGAAAATTTCAGTCGTGAATTAAATGTTTTCATGATGATTAAATAAATATAGATTAAATAATATTTAACAACATTTTAACTTTCTTTTTCTTTTTGTTAATAATGCTTGTCATTTTCTTGTTGTTTTTATCAACTTTTGTCAGCTTTTTGATATTTTAAATATGAAAAAGAGGTAAAAAAGAGAATGCTTTACAAATTAGAAATTAGTTGGAAATCACAACAACCACAACTTGACTTTTTTTAATCATCATCACTATTATTTTAAATTTAATTAAATCATGAAGGACTTACAAACATTATATAATCAATTTAACATTATCGTACAAAATATTATTTTAAAAAAAGTTGCGTTGCTCAGGGCACTTGGATTTAATTTTAAATTTTATTTAAATTTAAATGAAAAATGAGCAAAATATTTTCGTTGTTTTTGCAGGCCCAGGGCTGTCTCCTGGAAGGACTCAAACTGTGAGGACGATGACTGACTCAACAATTAGCTCGTGTGGGAATTGTCCATACTCATCAAGGGACCGTAAAATTCTTCATGAAATAGAAGTCGTCAGTGGAGGGACCAACAAAAAACCAAAATACTTGACCCTCCCAGTCAAAACAGCCCTTGACACAATATTCAAATTTAATCATCTTCAAAAGTCTGACCCTCAATCCAATGACCCTGATGACATTGGTCTCTGTGAAATTTGTGCTGACCTCTTCATTGACCTCTATACAAGTTATGAAGCCTTCAATTCTCCAAGGTCATTCGGGTCCTACGTGGCCACAAATATTCATGAGATGGATTCACTACTAGAAAATAATCAAACAAATAAGGCTGACTGTCCACATGAGGCTGACCCTTCTCCTGTCACTTTAGTGACCTCCAGTTACTGTGATGACCCCATTTATGAGAGTACAGACATTGAGCCAGAACAAGAACCAGAACCATATCCATTGAATGAACTCAGTGTGACCAAGGTTGAGTCATTAAGTGTGACCAAGGTCGAGTCATTGAGCGTGACAGAGGTCGAGTCATTGAATGTGACCCAGTCATCTCCGTCCGGTATTCAAACATTAAGCTACATGTGTCCCTACTTTGACAAGACTCCGTGGATTCATGTCTGGAGACTCACACCAAAGGAAATTGAAGAGGCCACAAGACGCTCTGACAAAATTCAAATTCCTTCCTTGACAAATGGACAACCGCCAAATTTGAATTTTTATAGTCCATCTATTGTAGTCAAACAAGAAAGAGAGGAAATGATGGAGGAGGATGATTTTTATGATCAACTTACGGGACAAGAGGAAGAAGTTGATAGAACAATATTAGGTGAGTTGAATATAAAAATATATTATGTAATAATGTTATTCAATTAATAATTAATCTAAATTTGAAATTTCCCACAGTTGGTGCTGGTATGGAAAGTCATTCACCCATTCATGACCATGACCCTGACCCCCTGAGTTTTCCAATGGAGGGAAATGAGAAGGAGGAATGGATCAAACAAATTTTGGCGAATAAATCAACTGCTGGTCGACGTAGTGGTGGAAATGGAATCTCCCGCTTTGAAATTTTGAAATGTCCTGCGTGTGTTGGCCAATCAAAAGTATATGAGACAACACGTGACTTTTATCTCCATCTGTGTACTCACCTGTCAAAATCCAAATTGAGTACCAAAAAGAGATTCTCAGACAATGGGTTCATCAAATGTCCAGTCTGTCCCCAAAAATTGGGCAAGTCAAGTGTCTATTCTCACCTCATGATCCATGCCAACTACGCACCCTTTATTTGTCCCATTCCTGGTTGTGGGAAAGCCTTTTCATTTCGATCTGCTCAAGCTCAACACGCCAAGACGAATCATAATCCCAAGAAAAGTTTCAAATTAAAGACTTCCTCTTCATCATCCTCCAAAATGAAAACACAAAAAATTAAAAGACCTCTGGGACGACCCAAGGGAATTCCTAAAATGCCGAAAACTTTCAAATGTGAGTCATGTGACAGGGAATGCAAGACTAAGATGGCTCTCCTCGGTCACATTCAACGGAAGCACACAAATCATCGGCCATTTCAATGCGATCTCTGTCAAAGATCTTTCATCTCTCAAGCAGACTTGGAACATCACACTCAAACTTTGATGCATCAACGTCTTCTCATTATCCAAAATGGCGGAAGTTTCTTTACAGAAGGTCAATCTCAAAATGAAGGTCAAGAAGAAAGGGAAGGAGGAGTAGACAATAATTTGGTCCAAGTGAAACAAGAAGGAGGGGAAGATGAAGAAGGGACTGAGAGTCGAGTGGCGGTTCCACTCAAAATTTCAAGGTCTCTCTTTGCCAAGAAACCACGAGAGGGCCTTGCGAGCTTAGCAAAGGGGAAGACTAAAAGGCAAGTTTGTCCAATTTGTCGTAAACAAATGACGAATCTTCATTTGCACATGGTGCTCGCTCACAAAATGCAAAGTAAGAAAAATCTTCAAAATCTTCAAGAATCGGTCAAGTTCCAATGCCCGGAATGTCAAAAGTATTTCAAGAGTTCAAACAGTCTCAAAACGCACCAACAGAGCGTTCACTCTGAGGAAAAATTTCCTTGTGCCTTGTGCAGCAAACTTTTCAATAGTCAAATGAGGCTCCGCCTCCATGTCAAACGCATTCACGTCGTCACTGAAGAATCTCCCACAGTCCTTTAGCTCAATTTTAAAACAAGGGAGGGGGGAGGGGTCAAATTGTAGGTTTGGGTATTTTGTACATGGTGCCTCGGGGGTATTATTTTAAATATTATTGTTGCGTTTAATTAAAATCTTTAAATAAATAATGGAAGGGCATTAAAATATTATTTTTACATAAGTTTTCAATTCTTGTTAAAACTTTTTTAAAGATGGAATAAAAATTAAAAATTCTTTATAAAAAAGAGTCACGTGATTTTGACTAAAAAAATAAATATTGGCCAATCATAAAAAAATAAAATAATTTAAATCCAACAAGTAGAGTTGACAGCAATTAAAAAAAGCGGAGATTAATTGTTGGTTAAGAGGACAATAAAGTTAATATTACTTAAATACAGTCTGGAATATAAAAAAATTGTGGTAATAATTGTTCCAGAAAAGTTGAAGCCCTTTCGTGACTTAAAAAAGGTCACGACAAGGCGCGGAGTAGCTCCTGTGGTTCTGGGGTGGAGAGCGTCACGCAATCCGCCACTTGACTTTTTGTGCGTACATCCGGTCAAAATCCAGGGAACCATCAATCACCCCCCACAAAAATATTTGGCAAATGGACAAAACTTGCACTATTCTCCGAGTGTGCTTTCTCCCATGTGGCCACTCCATAAAAATAAATATAAAAAAACTTTCCCCCTACTTTGAGGTGGAAATGCAATCGAGTAATTTAGTGGAACACATTTTCGCCAAATATTATGCCAACTAATTGTACGACCCCCCATTGATCCAGTCACATTTCTTTGCTTCTTTTATTTTGCTTTGTGTACAAAATGACGACAAAGATTAATAAATTAATATAACAAGCCCCCTCCAACCCCCCTTCTTTTTTCCAGGGGCTTTTCACGTCTCAAGGTTTCCATTCCGTGATTTATAAAAACAAAAAAAAAATTGGGCTGCTTTTCATAACTCAATAAAAATGTTTTTTGGGGGGAAATGTCGTGCCGTGCACCAGAGTTGAGTTTTTGAAAAAACATGAAGACAAAATCATTTGCTTTTGAGGACTCCAGAAGGTCATGGCATTTTGTTTAGGGAAGTCCACACATTTATTTCCTGAATATTTGAAATATTCAAAATTTTAAATATTTTTATTATTGAGACATTTAAATATTTTTAAAGGAGCTCTAAATTGAGTTTAGAGTCTGGGAGAATTTATTTTGTAAATAAATTTTGACGTGTAAATTAAATTAATATTAATAAAATGACGACGAAAGGAAATATGGAGTCATTTGTGCCTGGAACGGCGGGAAAAACAACTTCCACAGTTGAAATTTCAATTTCTTGTCGGTGAGAATTTAAATTATTTATTTTACGCAAAAAAAACATTTATTTTAAATAAATTCAGCAACATTTAAATCTTGTGAGTGGCAGGCAATTCAGAATTTCTAAATTAATTTTGGATTAAAAAAGATTTAATTAAATAAATTTAAAAATTATTTTACATTTAATTTGGAAAGATATTAGACAATGTTTCCAGTTTTCTCGTCATTGAATTTTGGAAACATTTCCCAAACTTTCCTGTACATTTTAATTGTAATATTATGACTTATTATTATTAAATAGAAATTTGTTGAACGCGGATTTGCTCTCAAAATCTGATCCGATGGTGGTGGTCTACAATAAGCCGCTAGGGGCCAAAACGTGGGTACAATTCATGCGCACTGAAGCAGTCGAAGATGACCTCAACCCCGACTTTGCCGCCAAAGTGAGAAGTCTACCACCACTAGACAATTAATCTCTAGCCATAAAAAATAAAAATCCTTTTTGTATCTCAGAAATTTGGCAGTTTGGCCTGCACAAATCTGCGCGCATGCGCATGCCCCAACCTCAAGACGCAGGCTAAACTTGCAATTTTTGAGTAAATTTTAAAATCTTTACAAATTACCAGCTTTAAAAAATTAAAAAAATTCAAAAAATATTTTAGATGGTGATCAACTACAAATTTGAGCAAGTCCAGCCACTCCGATTTGAAGTCTACGATATTGACGCAGAATCTGAAGATTTGTCCATGCACGACAAATTAGGCATGGTCGAAATTACCCTCGGTCAAATCGTCAGCGGTGGCCCAGACGGACTGACCGTCGACCTGATTCCATTCGGAAATTATGATAAAAATGCCGGGAAAATAATTTTAACAGCAGAAGAATTAGCAGCTGAGAAAGGTCAGGTCAATCTTCAATTACTTGGTGTTTCCACAGGTCGTTGGTCAGGCCTATGCCCACCTCGAACATTTTGTTGTATCTCGAAATCCATCGGGACTCAAGGAAAATTTATGTTACTCTTTCGAAGTAAAGAAGCCCGCGGGTCAAATCCAACATGGGAAAATTTGAGAATGTCCTCCCGTAATTTTTGTAATGGAGACACTTCCCGCGAAATAAAAATTGAAGTTTTTCAACGAAATTTCTCAAAAGTAATTGTTAAACTTGGTGAAGTGACAACCACATTGGCTGAATTAATGGCCAAGGATCCACAAATGTCCAGTGATCGATACCAACTGAGGACTCTTGATGGCCAGGTGAGTTTCTTGATAATTTTTGTAATATTTTGAATAAATTTTGGCGCCTTTTTTTAAACAGTTGGTCAATGCCTATGTACGTGTGAAATCCTGCAGTGTAGACCCAGTCCATACTTTTTTTGAATACATCAAAAATGGCTGTTCCATCACTTCATTTTTTGCCATTGATTTTACTTGTAAGTACAATGTGCTCCAATTAGTTTAATAAATTAAATATTTAATTGTCGATTAAATTGTAGGTAGTAATGGCGATCCCAGTGACCTGCAATCCCTCCACTACATTTCCCCTAAGGCGAATCAACCAAATGCATATGAACAAGCCATTCAAGCTGTTGGAGACATTATTAAAGACTACGACAACGCCGCCCTCTTTCCTGCCTACGGGTACTTCAAAATGAGAATTTAATTTTGAATTTTTAATCAATATACTTTTTTATTTCAAGATTTGGCGCCAGAATCCCCCCGGAGGGTCACATCGCCCACAATTTTCATATAAATTTTAAAACATCCCCAAACTGCGAGAGTGTCCAAGGAGTTTTGGAGGAGTACAGGTAACAATTAAATTTTAATTGTAATTAATTCAAATTTTACCACCATAAATGTTACAGGAACTGTCTTAGTAAAATTCAACTTTACGCGCCCACAAACTTTGCGCCAATAATTACAAGCGTGGGTCGGATGGCCAGTAAAATTACACCTGGTGAAAATTACGTTATTCTGGTCATCATCACCGACGGTGTCATTTCAGACATGGCCCTTACCAAAAAAGTAATTTTAGAAAATTAAATTTAAATCAAATAATTTAATTACAATTAAAATTTTGTAGGCAATAGTGGAGGCTTCAATTTATCCATTGTCAATAATAATAATTGGAGTTGGAGAGGCAGACTTTGGTCTCATGGAAGAACTTGACGGGGACGCCGTTCGGTTGAGTTATCGTGGGAAAAAAGCGGCACGTGACATAGTCCAGGTATTTTCAAATTAAAAAACTTGAATTTGGCGCCCAGTTAATAATTGAAAATTTTCAGTTTGTCTCTTACAGAAGCGCTCAATCCTGGATGAACCACACGGGAGAGTCAACAGCAGGACTGAATCGACCTGGAGAGGATGAGGATGGAGATGGAGTCAAGGATGACCATCGGACGGAAACTGAAAAACAAAATGAGCGGCAAATGGCGGCATTTGAAGACAAAAATGAACGAACCAATCGTCTCGCCCAGGGCCAATTAGCGGCCGAAGTTTTGGAAGAAATTCCTGCCCAACTGACTTCCTACATGAGTTCCCAAGGAATTAAACCCAACATGATCGTTCGAAAGGTCAGTTAATTTTGTGTAATTTTTAATTACAATTAACTTTATTTTTTTCATTTTTTGCACAGGCCAAGCCGCAGGACGAATAGTGAAATTAAATTATTCAAATAATTGATGGAGAAAGGGATCAAACATTTTTGTTAATTTTTGAAATAAAGCGAGTGAGAATTTTCCAAATTTTGTGAAATGTCTACTAAACCATAAAAATGATAATCATAATTCATTCACACATTTTAACAATATTAATTTTCCGCATTCCCTTCAGTCTTGCATTCTGTATCATCCAACTGCGATTGATTTAAAATATCCCGCCGTTTCATCTTTGACTCACCAAAAAGGAGAATAATACACAAGATAAATCCAGCGACTAAAATGTAGAAAACGAGGGAAACGTCTTTGAAATTTAATTGAAAATGTTTGTAGTCACTGTTGGGAAGGCAAGAGGGTCGAGTGTCCCTTTCGTAATCTTTCATGTATTTGTAATTAAGTCCCCCTTCCTTCACTTTAATTATCCTGCCAAAACAAGAATTTTCCAATTTCACAAAATGATTTCCCGCTCCCTCTAACATCAGTAGCTCACTTGAGATTGAAGATTTCACGAAAGGGCGAATGTTTGGGGAGGACAAAGCCACTGGGCAATTTGGTTTTTTCAACGGGGATGCTGGTCACAGACTTGCAAAAATAGGCATCCATATTCTTCCCCTCCTCCATATTCCTTGCCTGCAGGGTCCCCTGAAATGAATCAAAGTAATTCAAGTGGGCTGACCGTCCCTTGGAAATTAGCCCAACAATTTTTTCGTCTTCAACTGCTTTCAGTAACTTCAAGGAGGCGCCATGATGTCTCAAAACGTTCTGTAATATCCATTTATTATTCAAAAGTCCCGCCTTTTTAAAATTAGGACTCTGAAGAACTGACCTTGGCGTACTTGGGAAGGGAGACGCTATTCCCACCAATGATAAGACTATAGTCATAGTACAAAAGTTGTGCGAAATTTCGAATGGGACTGAAATGAAGGGACAGGGTGGTCACAATCCCTGCGGCATAGGCTGAGTACATAATCATTGACATGAACCCACCAATCACAATCAGTGGACGGAGCATTGGCCCGTATCCTATTTTACTAGCTGCAAATTTAATTAACTTAAACACTTCCGAATTTAATAATTATTCAGTTAGTCAATTATTCATCAATTATACATCAATTAGTCATTTACTTTTCTGACAAAGAGTCCCCAAAGCCCACAATACAATTTCGGCCATTGTCAACTCCGGGTCTTGTACTTCCTTTTGGTCATTTGGGGGCGGGGTTAAATACAATTTGTTGGCCAGGTGGAACAAGAACAAAAGTGAGCTCAGAATGACCCAAAAGCCCATGTAGGTCACCCACACGGCCGTCTGAAAAGGAAGCAAAAAGAGACTTCCTTGGGCCGAATCGGGTTGTTTGAAGAATGCCATGACGCTGTAGATGCACATTAATTTATTAAAAAGGTCACAGGTCAATTAATGTTGCTTACTTGATGAGATAGGTTGGATGAGGGAGGAGATAGTCTTGCACCAAGCCAGTTTGGTGGACATTTTGTGAAATGGAGAGGTCAATCTCCCCCAGGGCTAACCTCTCGTCCGTGGAATTGACATTTGGCAAATGTTCTTCAATGGCGGTCCAATTAACAGGCACCCAGACATACCCCCCAGTTGCGACCTTCTCACTTTAATTTAATTTCAATTAGCATTTTTAAAAAGTGGCTCTCATTTTACATTTATTTTATTTATTGTTACCTGAAATTCAACATGAATTGCAAGTCTTTGTAGATAGAGACAGCAGAGCCCCCTACAAATTTCAGTTGACCCGTGTCATTGTCAAGACTCACACTACATTCGTAGGGATACGATGAGGAGCACTGTGAATTTAATTATAATTTTTATTTAATTTTAATTGCAATTCTAATTTAGCTTACGGATCCAACGGCTTCGATGGGTTGCCCATAAAAATCGTTGCGCCTTGTGGCCAATGGTGTGCTCAAGATGGCGTCCATTGAATTTTGGTCGAAAAATGACTCGTTAACTTTTGAAACGACGGTCAAGTTTTTAATTTGGTACACTTGCCAAACAGTTAATTTGCCCCACTTTGATTGGTCGCAATTGGTAGGCAGAATGACGTAGAGTTCAAGATCAAATCGAAAATAAAGGTCATTTTCATGTACTAAATTTTCAAGATCAAATTGGTTGGGCGGGAATGTGCAGTTGAGAAGGAAGAGAATAAAAATTTGGGTCATTTCTCTTCTCTTCAGCATGGAAGTCTCTAAACTTCCATTGGGAGGACCCTTGAGGTAGAAGTTAATCTGTAAAAATTCCCATTGTCAATTTAATTGCCCCGTAGTGCACATTTTAATTGTGATTACGTTTTGACAAGACTCGGTCAGTTGGCTCCAATTTTGAGAGAGAATAAAATGAACATTTTTGGCGTTATTGTCAAATGGAAGAGGTTGACTCAAGGGGAAAAAATTGACAAAACTTGTCATGTCACGAATGCACGAGTTGATTTTATCTACAAATTAATTTAAATTATTTAATGCAATTTAAGCCCTTAAATAATTCTCAAGTAAATTATTAATTACCAAGATCAGACCAAATTGAGAAACTGTGGCCATGTTGACCATTCAGAAAACGAATAATGTCAAATACAAAGCACTTGTCATTATTTTGGCCGTCCACAGCGATAGCTTGGCATTTAAAAAATATAATTAACGCAAAGGTAATTATTTTTTTGGACATTATGAAAACTCTTGCCATTCGTTAGCCACGTTTTTGACAATAAATTATTTTATTTCAGGGGACAAAAATAAATCAAGTTTTCCCAATCTGACGTTCATTTTGTGACTTGTGAACTCAATTAAAACTCGGTTCCAAATATTTAAAATAAAAAATGGGGTCTAATTAATGAGCTCTCAATAAATTGGCCGTTTTGAACGGGTCCAGTTGAAGATATCAATCATAATCAATCTCATTTTCAAAAATATCCAATTTTTTTAATGAGCCAGAGGGCGGCAGAACATGCTCAAAAATTGAATTATTTTTCCAAGAAAAGAATAAAATAAACTGGGCCAACTATTCGTTCTTCTTTAATTCAGGACACACAAACTTGTACCCCGTGCCCTATTGAATAAAGTTATCAAGTTGGTCATTTTATAGTACCTGCCATGAGAATGTTTTGACTCCAATGAAAACCCGGGACACATGTTGGCAGTCCCATTTTTCAGAACTTTTTGAAAGGGCAATTATTTATTAGTTCTATAACTTTCTCATTCCTCTTTCAATTTTGTTGGTGGATATAATAAATAGAATGTCGTTGACCAAAAACCGACTACGCGCTAATAAAAAGTACGCCAACTTGGACTTGAATAGGCAGCATAAATTTGGCGAAAAAGTTCTTTTGACACAAATAAAAGATCAGGGAGCGAGGGCCAACGCAGTTAAAATGATTAAAAATTTGAGCAATATTTTCAATGGTAATTAAATGTAGAATGGAAGTATTGCAAAATCTTTAGGTTAAAATTGACAAACTAGTTATTTTTTGGAATAGAGCATATTTAGTGTATTGTGTATGCAGTTTGACGGTATGGGCGGAGCTAACCCTCATTTATATCATGGTTTTGATGACGGAAATGCAATATTTTCTAGTTGCCAATGAGTCGTTGGAACCCTTCAAGCAGGGGTGTAGCTAGAATTGAATTTAGGTGGGGGTGGGTTTTGAGGGTAAAAACTCCGTTTTTATCTAGTGCTAATTTTTTTTTCGAAACCTCATTATATCAAGTGTAAAGGACGAAAGTTTAGGGGAGGGTTACAACCCCCAGACCCCCTGGCTACGCCGGTGCTTTCAAGCCTTTTACTTGTTTCCTACGTTGCAAAAAATATGTGCGAAATAAATTCTTCTCTCTAGCTATTTTGAGTAGAGGACAAGAAAAATTTGAATTGGACCGTAAAGTGAGTATACTGTGTCTCTCTGTCTCATCAAAATGCAGATCAAATTGATCTAAAAACATTTAAATATGTATTTAATTAATTCGTGGGGTTCAGAGACTTGGGTTTCTTCAGTTATTTTTCAAAATCTCAATTCTTTTTATGAACCATCGCTCAATTTGTTATGCAAAAAGGTTAAAGCACCCGGTAAAAATGTAATTAAAATCATAAAAAGTCCATGGAAACGGAAATAAGGTCACTAATGAATTCTTTATTGACATTAAGTGTGTACATATAACAACATTTCTATCAATTTAGTAACTTGATTGTGCAAATTAAAATGTCCTAATTTGTTAATTTTAAAAAATAAAATAGAGAATGTTCGTCATTCTGCACTACATAATCTTGGCATTGAATGGGATTCAATGACAAAAATGTTTTTAAAAAATATTTTTTAATTAGCCCAATAAATCTGTGTAGCTAATAGAAGTACAAGGACACACGCAACTTACTTTAAATGCTTCAAGAACAAAAACTACCAAAGTAGCTACGTATAAGAAACCGACAAGAAGAAAAACTAAATAAACATCAGATCCATACAAAGACACTTTCTTGAATATATTAGACTCCTCAAAATCTTGTCTATTAATTTTCATGGCATCAAACTCCGCAAGAATTGACACCCATTTTTCTCACAACCAAAATATCCCAGAACTCAACAACACCTTCATATTGTGAGGGACCAATTTTTTTTGATATTCATCAACATAATCTGTAACATAATACCCTATTGATTCTCTCATAAAATCGTCAGCAATTTTATAATTGTGTGCAAAGTTCACAATGGACTCCGTCCCTACTACAGTTTGAAATATTTTCCAGTAATAAGAAAAGTCATTTTCTTCTACAATTATTATTATTATTATTCTTTATTAACGTGTTATAGACTGATTCCGTATTACACGAGTTTTCACAGCTAACACATGAATAGGTACATACAATTTATAATTTATAATATTTGCCAATGATTATTTAATTAGGTTGGTTAATTTCCTCCTCTGTCAGTTTGTTGCTATGGTCTCCAGATCCAAAAAATGTTTGTTGATAGAAACTTTTAAGTGTTAGGACGAAGTTCCATTTTCATCAGTAGTCCCAGCTTCAGTGCAATTTAGACTGTTATTGTAGGCTCACCAATTAGACTGCAAATCGATCCCATTCATCCAAAAATTCCAATCAGGTTATCAAATTTAAGATCCAAGCTCCTCCTTCTTCATAATGGGGGCCAATCACAATATTGATAGGAAGTCCAGATTGCTAAAAGTGCCGAGATTGTCGATGACCTTTGTCACCCAGGAGCAAACATTTTGAGCTCCTTACTCTCTAAATGTCAGCGAGGGAATTAATACTGATCCTGGTTGACTTAATTCTTGGGGAATTAATTGACGTAGTTGTTCGTCAGTTGTAACAGGGTGGCAATTATTGACAATGTGAGCAAACGTTGCTGCTAACTGACAACAATTTTTTGTACCTAAGCGACAAACAGAGTTGCCAGACCTTTCTGTACAATTGCGAAAATTATATTTATTCTGACCTTCTTTGTATATGTTGTAAGGAAACGTGTACTGCCAAAACCAATAATTAACTTGCATTGTTTTCCCCCGGTACACAGTGCGTCTTGTGTGGTCAATAGTAGAGTCATTTATGTATTTATCAGAAATATAAATACTCATTTTATGTAATGGCATTTGTTTTAAGTGGGTCCAATTTGTGATGAATGGACGACTTTTCGATTGTTTAGACTTAAACATTCCCTATTACAAGAAATTGCAATAATTATTTTCCATTTATGTCAAGATCAACTATGTAAATACCTTATAATCATTAGACAGTACAAAGCCCACAAAAAGCCAACTGCACAGTACAATTTTACAAAGAGTGTGACTTTTTGCGACAAATAGAATTCCTCAAATTGCAAATATAGTTGACTCATTTTGTAAATACTCATTTTGTAAATAAAAGTCCCTAG
>JAQIVZ010003541.1:0-13501 GCA_034700945.1 Arrhopalites spinosus
ATTTTCAATTTAGAGTTGATTTTCATGTTCACATAGAAACATAAATTGAATAGTTCATTTTACATGAATTTTTTTAGTGAACCTACGTGAACTCTAATTCCGCCTTAATGAATGGAAAAATATAACTTTTGCAAAAATGTATAGTGAAAATGAGTCTTTAAAAAATTACAACAATAAAGTTGACCCCATAAACGTTTTATTTAAACAGTAAAAGAGCTGGTGAAAGTACCTCAATTAAATTTGAGGTTAATTAACTTTGACTATAAGAACGAAGACAGGATTTAAGTAGAGAACACAAAAGTTAATTTAATTTGGTTAAATTGTTTATGAATTCATGAACCATTTTATGTCTTGGTTGTGGCTGTCTGTGACCCATGGAGTCGTTTCTTTGTTCATTTTAGCTCAATTCCTTAATGTATACGCCACAAAATTAATGATGGATATTTCAGATACTTGACATTTGTCATATGTGTTAAAAACAAAATAATTTAGCTATAGAGTGCATAACTATAAAGGTGAAATGATATTGCCAGTAATTAATTATCATTAAAAACAAGGAACGAATTGGTCGCACTTTCCTGGAGGGCAGAACGCCGAGTCACTTGAAGTCCTCCAAAACTAATTTTCAATTGTCTTTAACACAAATACATCGTTAATATGCTTTCAAAGAAAATTCGTTTTTTCGCTTTATAATTTAAATGAAATTCAACAGTGCAGAGAATTTATCCCTCTCCCACCAATTTTGGTAGAATTATGCCCATCTCTATATTCTCCGACGCTGTGGTGTTTCCTCTCTATAATTTTATAGGGTCTTTCAATGCTCACCCCAAAAATCCCATTGCTCCCAATTTCTTGTTCCCTCTTAAAACTATACCTACCCATTTCAGCTGTCACTCAAAAGCACGTCAATTAAATTAGAATTCGGGTGCTCTGGCGCCTCTGACGACGTAGGTCGGGTTGGGTTCTCAATCTTCCTCATGCCATTAGAAATATCCTTCAAAAGACCCCAAATTGTCTCTTCGTTCTATTCAACCAGCAAGTCAACCAAATTGATACAACTAAGTTTCAAAAGCCACAACAATTACAAATAGAATCACGAAAGTGAACGATCTCATTTAAACTCATTTTCCTTTTTGGAACATTCTTTAAATTAAATTCAGCCATTGTTTGTGCTACTTGAAAATTGAACCAAAATGATGCGAAAACGGGATTTAATTTTGGTGTACCTTACATTCACCATGTTGGCCAACATGACCATATTTCCAGTCAAGTTCAATTTTTCCACCGGAAAAATCAAAGTAAAGACCTCAGGGTGGCGTCGAAAACTGTTTAATTTGTTGTTTGTCAATTTTGTGGGAGTTTCCCTTTGGAAAAATGGGCGCCTGGTGCAGGCCCTCGTGTTTGGAGACTACGTCGCATTCCATCATTTGCCAGTACATATTGTATTCGCGACATTCTACATGGTCATGTGCCTTCTCGTTCACGACATTTTCTATCGACATCCAAGCCTCACTGAAGCCATCTTTAATCAACTTGATGTCCATGATGAAGGCAAGTTTTCATTTAAAATAACTCATTTTGACCTCCACATGACCTCTCGTGATGTTTCATAATTTTAGAGAACAAAGTGAGTCGACTCAAGTACACAATACAGGATTGGTTAATTTTGATGATGCCATCTGGATTTCTTGGAAGCTGTACATTCATCTTTGTCACCCTGTACATTCTTGATCCATCTTCTCTCCAATTCACATATTCCGCCATCCCGCCTCAATATCAAACGGGCGGGATTTTTGCGGTGACATTGGCTCACGAAACGTGGACATTTTTTCATTGCATGGGTCTACTGTACTTTGGAATCTATCAAATTATGGCTTTCATTCAACCTTGTGGTGACCATTTGAATCAACAATTGCGCATGCTCAAGTAAATAAAAAAAATTAAAAATGTCGCCAATTTGCTTCTTTAATAATTTTTTGTTGTAGAGGAGCCGTTAAATTGTCATTGAGGGAGCTGATGGAGCAATGTCAGGATGCGAGGGTCATTGAACTTGACCTTAAATTATTCAACTTGTTGTATTCCCGCGTCCTCTTTGTCTACAAAAATTTTGTCATGAGCAGCACCATCACGTACGCTTTCTTTGGAATTCGGTTATTCTTGACCCATGAATACATCGCCATGATTTGTCTATTTTTGGCCATTTATTTCATTGTCAATTTTGTCATCATGTTCGACAAATCTTTTGACATGCCCCGGGCGATGGATGGAGTCAAAAAACAAATTGTGGTGTGCTCACAGAGACTCCATTTTCAGAATGATCGGGATTATGTTCAAAAACGGGTTTTATCGGTACCGAATGCTGGGATAAAAGTCGGGGACTTTAAGACTTTCGAGAGAACGAGTACGCCATTGTTTATCGACTTTATCATCAGCCAAGTCACCAGCTTGCTCATCACTTTCCCTTAAAACAATACACTATTTTGGTGTTGTTAGATGGGGCTCATGGCCATGAATAGCTTTTGATGTCACTGCATTAGATAAGTAGGCAAAGTTCAATATTTTTGTGTCTATCGTATTCTATGTCAAACCAATTAAATTAAAATAATAATCATGAATGGAAATTTTCCAAGAATTAATTACAAGCTTGACCCTCGGATCGGCGGCATTCCAAAGATTGATTTAAACCCTCACATATTAAAATTGGTTGGGTAGAAAGGTCACAGTCTCTGACCGAAAACTTCATTTTTACCCACAAATCCCTATCCCAAAAGCCTTGATCCTGTCCTAAATTAATTTAATGTTAATTAAAAATCACTTTATTTGTCATTTGTACCGTTATGGAGTACTATAGTACTCCATAATTGCTATGCCACCACGCTCCATTGTAGAAATGTGCATAATTTTTCAAACCATCGTCGTTATCGTTGTCTACCGTACTGAACTTTTTGTTGTTGCTGTATGCCGTCATTGAGTCCCCTGCTGTCCCAGAGTAGTTTCCAATGGAAAGGGTGTACTTGGTCCGGGGCCCACCAATTTCAAACAACCTGTACTCGGCATAGGCAGTCCCTCCCTCCCAGTCGCTCATCTCTACCCGCAACATTTGATCCTTTTCGTGGGTGAGGGAGTGAATGTGGTGGAGACCCAGTCAATAATTCCCGTCCACATTCCCAAAGCCCCTTTCGTAGTCTGTCCAGTTTTTCAGAAATTGGTCTCTCGGACCAGAAGAGCGGGTTTGAATTATCGTCCATTTGCCCCCCTCTGTTGTAAAGTCACACTTGACTGGTTCGCCCTCGTTGTCTTCTGTGGGGTAAATGAGATGAGTGGTTTCATTTGAGAGATAGTCACCACGTGACTGAATGTGCTCGCAATTTTGCGGCTGTCAACGTAAAATTAAAAGAGGATAAAAATAATAAAATTTAATGGGAAATGGAAAATAAATTATGATGCTGTAAGTTCTACTAAACCTTCCCCATTTCAAGTGTCTTCACTTTGTTTTCCAAAGTGTGGATAGATGTCTCCAATTTGTGGGTTAAATTAATCATCTTTTCTGAGAGATTTTCCAGCGATTTTTCAATTGTTTCCCTTTGGTGTGCTAAATTTTGTACAACCTCCGTCTTGAAATTTTGTGCATTTTGTTTCCAATTTTGAGACTCATTTTTCATTTTTTGTTCCATTTCGAAAATTACAGTTTTCAACTGTTCACCTTTTGTTTTAAAAAAGGCAGTCAGCCTTGTTAATAAATTATAACAAATAATTTTAAAATGATTCATATTTTGGTACATTCTCTAATTTTATTTTTAGTCACACTCGGCCATGAGAGTGAGAGCCGTGTCATCTTTTGGCTCTGGAGTACTTGTCAATGGTTCGATGACCCATGTGTCCACTTGTAAGTATGACCCCATTTCCATAAGTTGAGCTTGCAGGTCATTGACCATGTTCACCAAATTGTGAACTTTGGCCGCCATATTTTCAATTTGACTCTGACACAAACTGGCACTGTTTTCTCGATTGTTCCCCAAACAAAAATGGCTGGTCAAGGTCACCAAAAGAATGAACCATGTCATCGAATTTTTTGTCATTTCTCTTTTGATTTGTTTCCAAAATGGAGTTTACTGGATTTGGAGTAGAGCCAAAGTGATTGAGTTGAGAGAGTTGAGAGAATTGATACGGAAAATAATTTGAACTTAAAGTATCCAAATTTTGAGCAGGCCAGAAAAATGGATGCCGATAAAAAATTTAAATAACTCAGTAGTCACGAAAAACGGTGGGGAAATAATTATAGTTTAATTAATGCTGATTAAAACTATCACAACAACTTCATAATTACATTTGTAGTTCATGAGTGCATCGTTCCGACTCATCCCATCTGACGGCACATTTAAAATGTCACGTGACATTTAGTTGGAGAAACTGATTCAAAAATTAATTAAATGACTGCAATTTACATCAATTTAATTTGAATTTTGAAAAATCAACAAAAATTATTTTAAATTTAATGTTCATCAGATTATACTAATTTTCACAAAGTGTTCAGAAAACTGAAGAATAAATAAAATATGTTAAACAAATTAATTTAAAAAATTTCACAAAAACACAAAGACAAAATTACACTCACAAGTTTATGAATTGTTGTTCTGAGTCTGAAAATAAATATATTGGCGTCGAGACAAGACAAAAAAGAATTGAACATGGAATCCAGACATAATTCGGGAATGGGGATGACTTAATCTTGTTATTCTAATGGAGGCTAATAAAAAAAGATAAACATCTTACAAACTATTTGTTTACTTAATCTTTCCTCCTCCCAAATCCAACAAAAGAATTTTAATTGTCCACAGCCCCATCTCCCTAATCTCATCTCTAAACATTTATCATGTCACGGAATGTACAATCCAAACCCCATTTCCCAAATTCTCATGTCCTCATCAACTAAATTAAATAGCTCTAAGCCGCAATTAAATCAATTTAAATTAAATTAAATCAATTGACTTCCCCCTTTGACTCTCAACTCCAAATACATAAAAAAATTGAAACTTTGTCTCTTTCAATTGAGACTGTCAATAAATATTCGGAATTAATTGAACGGCATTGACACTTCGGGAAAAAAACCCCGTCGTGTCGTTGGGAGATGAGAAAGTGGAGGAATTTAGTTAATAAAAAAGTCAAAAACTTGTGCCACCCACGGGACCAGATGTGTCAGTTGAGTAGAGAAAGAGAGAGAAAAATGTGTGCAACTTTTTTTAACTACACGACAAGTACATTAGTCTCTGTTCTCTTGTGTAGATTCTGTAGTGCTAATAATACTTTTTTGTGTGTGGTTTCATCATAGAAAAAGTTTCATTTTGGTGGGTTTTTGTTTTACAATTAACAGCCCACACACTCGCCACTATCTCCCAGCTGCATCCATGTGTAAATCTGTCAATTTTTGGCAACATTCTCATCCCCTCTCCCCCCTTTATCCATCTCAGTCATCTTTATCCTCTTCTCATACCCGTACACGAGTCTCCCGACAAAAAAACATCTCTTTTTTGTGTTGTTCTCTTCAAGTTAGTTTACAATTTAATTACAAATTTAAAATGACCACAAAACCCAAAACAGGTAAAGTGGATCCCGTTTGTTTGGCTGCATTGGAAATTCACAATGAATTTCGTCAAAAACATGGAGCACCCCCTCTAGAGTTGGATGACAAGGTAGAAAAAAATTTAATTTGTGATTAATTTAATTTAATTAAATTGTTTTTGTTTTTGCAGTTGTGCAAAGAAGCTAAAAAATACGCCAAGGCGGTGGTACGCGGGACACAATTACCGGAGGAGATACCCGGAGTGGGTAGAAATGAATATCAATCAAGCGGGGAGGAGGGGGAGCCAAGGGAGGACGTGGCCAGGGATGCAGTGACCGAATGGTACGACTACGTGGAAGAATACAATTGGGAATGTCCCACACAATCCGGGCAGAATGCCCTCCTTTTTAGTCAGGTCATCTGGAAGAATTCTAAAACGTTGGGATTTGGGATTGCATGTCATGGGGAGGAGATTGTGGTCATTGGTTTGTACTCTCCCGCTGGAAATTCCACGTGTGATACCCCCTTCAAAGAAAATGTCCAGAAAGCCCTGTCATGATTTAATTATTTTAATTTAATTGTCTGTTTACAAATTGAGTGCATGGATATCTGGAAATATTTAATTCGAATGTTAACTTTAATAATGTTTCAAACTAGGGTTTAAAAAAATTAATAAACTTTTATTCAAACAATATTTTTTGTCTTTATATTTGGCGCCTCTTTTCTCTTTGAACTTGAAATTTTATTTTAAAAAATTAGTAATTGAGGATCTTGGAAGAAAGAGAGGCGTAGAATTTCTTTTGAATGGCAATTAAAAGAAGAACCTTAAAGGAACTTTTGTGGATAAATTTTTTTGTGAACACTTTTTCCTCCAAGACCCTCAATTAGAAGGATCTTCTATTTTTTGGTAGACTCTCCTCTGTGAGCTATATAATTTAAGAGAGTTAGGTAAGAAATAATTTATGCAAAGGTTGCAAATTATGATTTAACGTCGAAGGATAATGAATGGGGTGAGCTGGCAGAATTTTATAAAAATGTTCATTTTCTGGTTCACCTTGCCACGCTTGGTCTTCTGGGAACGCAAAAATTTGCAACGTGCCCAAGCTCTGCTTGTACCGTACATCGTCCTCTACCATGCCCTTGTCTTTGTACCCTTTACAAAAATTGTTGGCCTACCCTTTCAATTCAGTTCCGCTCTTTCTTGTAGGCCACACACACATCCAAATATATTGAGCATTTTCTTTGTTAAAATAATTAATTTAATTTATAATGAGAGTGTTTGCCATTTTACTACTGGCTTCAGCTTGGTTTCAGAGTGAGGGGAAGGAATTAAATGGTGGGTATAAATTTAAAATTGGATGGGATTCTCCTTTTGATCGGAGTGACAAGAGCCAGGACAGTGGACAGGGAAGGGCGAGTTTGTTTAGTGGCAATGTAAGACTTTGACGCCATTCTCAATTTTTTCATCTTTTTCGCACTTTCGTAGACAAATAGTTTCTAAGCCATCAATATTTTTTTTTAAATTTTGATTATTTTTTGATTAGGATACAATTGTGAGTTACAGTCCACGTGACTTTATTTTTAATTCTTGTCAACTCCAAAAGTATCAAGCCCCCTACAGCTTACAAAAAATATTTCCATATTATCATTCCGGGTTTGATGAGGATGGACGACCAAGTAATTCCAAAATTTTGAAATGATTTTTTTTAAATAATTAATTTGTTGTTTTTTCGAATGTTTTATTTTCATTTTTATGAAATTGCTGGGCAGTTTGGGTTGGTAAGTGAAATACTAAATGAATATTATAAATCAATGTTTTTGTTAATTGATGATTAATTTAATTAATTTTTGTAGCGGAATTTGGTAAATACAATTTGAGGAAAATAAGTTCGGGGAATAAAGAGCTGCAGGTGGCATTTGATGATTATACAAATGACATCACCTACCAAATAATGAAGTCCCTTTTTCACGACTCCAAACCGGGAAGACCCAATTTTGAATTTATTTTTATGGTCGATTTTGAGGGATTCAGTGCGGAACAAGTGACCTTTGGAAGTGGGTACAAAATATTTTAATTATTTTGTTTTGAATAATTTTAAATAATATTTTGATAGATGTTCAAATCCTCATTAAAATGGCACGACGCTACACTCGGATGATTGACGAGTATGCCAAGGAAGTGATTGTCATTAACAGTAATACACATATTTTTATTAATCTCATTTTGTTTATAATTTGAATTTGGCTCCTAATTTATAATTTATTACAGCCAATTTCCTAGCGGAACAACTGGTCAATATACTGCGACCAGCGTTTGGAAAGTAAATTTAAAATTAAATACTAATAATATTTCTAGACACTAGACAGTTTTTTTAAGATGATTTAAATTATAGTGATTTATATTTAAAGGTTGTTTGAAAAAATTAAAATATTTGGAACAAACAAAGAAAAATGGCTACCCTACTTGCGTAAAGAACTTCCCAAGAAATCGCTGGCAGAATGGTGAGGTTAAAGGCACAGGTCATGAATTATTTTGTTTAATTTAAAAATTTAAAATTTTTAGGTACGGTGGATACAAGGACTTTGAACCACTTAGCATTCATGGACGTTAGTATTTTGATTTTAATTTAACGGGGGTTTTTATCTTTTTTTATTAAAATTAATTTTATTATTTTTTTTAATTGTTAAATTTTGAATAAAAATAATTTTACAAATTGTAAACAATTCACAAAATTTAATTTTTAACTTAACAGACAAACTCATAAAATGAGTATTAAAATACCAAAATTCCAGAATTTTGTTTAACTTGAACGCCGTTTAACAAAAATTTGATCCAATTTTGGTAAATCAGTACATTTAGATATGCGGTTGGCGGCATTGTTATTTTGCGACTTATTCAAAATTTCTAATTTCAGTGTTCAATTTAAAATTTGATGGCTGAACCGCCTCGTCACGTGTTCAAATTTGGCAATCTCCCCATTTCTCCTCCCTTCTCATTTCCGCCCCCTGTTCCCCCCAGCTATCCTCTCAGCATCCAGAATGACCTGGAGGTCAGCAGCGCCCAAAGTAGGTTTATGTAAAATGATGGAATTGGAGAGAAGGGTGGGTGCCACCAGAGCGACAGAAGTCAATTTGCCCTTGACATTAGTCTGGCCACTTAGAAGAGGAGGATCCATGATTTTGGGAGGGTCATAATGTTCCATCATCATCCTAGAAATTGTTTGGCCCATCATTTTTGGCTCCAACTCCAAAGCCCGTCCCCACTGTCTCCTCATTGTACAGTAAGGTGGCGCTAGTGTCACAGGGGTGGAGTCAATTACTCTCGTTCCTTTGAGATCATCATTGGCGCGCATGGCAATATGAGCCAGTTGTCTTGTTTCAAGTGTGACTGGTATCGAACTACTTCCTTTTTCGTTAGTCACAATTTTAGCCGCCATTTTTTGCCATTGTTCACGCGCAGTGATCTCTTCCTCAACCACAACTGAATCTTGTCTAACCATTCCTGGTACATTTAGTGTAGCCATTTTAGCAGCTTTAACTTTCCGCCCAAGTTTAGCGAATTTCGAGCCAGCACTCATTTCCATTTCTTTATCACTTGAATTGACCGCTCTTTGTCGTAGTAGCCCCACTGATTTAACTAGCGCCGCTTTCTCCGCCCAAATTTTTGACTTGTCCAGTTCATTAGCAACAATTCGATCTTGATCACTCAGCGAAGAGGAGACCGCTTCGGCGGCAATGCGTCTGAAATTGAAACTACTTTTAGTTCTCATGACTGCCGCAATTTTTTGCCATTTTCGACGTTTTTCTTTCTTTTCTCGAATCTTGCCCAGCATGCCGCGAATCTCTTTGAGTTCCTTAACAAATTTTTGAAATTTTGGGCCATCTGCTGGCTCCCCGGGATTTTTGCCGTCTCCCTTGTCTTCGAATTTTCTTTGCTTGGTCAGCGCCATGAGTGACGTGGACATCATCCAAAGGCGCCGATTGGTCCGTCCCAATAATTCGATGCACGTGGAACAAACTCTCTTGTCATTGACCCCACCAATTTCCATGTCTTTTGTAGCACTCAAAATATGTTCAAATGTCTCAGCGCTCCCGCCCAAACAGAAAATGGCGGTGCCGCAGGAAGTCCACAATCCCTTGAATTTTTCTTCGGCCAAATAAGGACTTGGTAGGTGGACATAAGTATAGGCAATTTTATGAAGAATTTTGATATTCAAATTCTCCATTCGCATCTCAGCTGTCGCGTCGTCCGCGTGCATGAGGAGGGTAGTCAAAGTACGCAAATCCCACGTGGCAATGTCGCCACCAGCGATCATTCTCTTTTGAATTGAAGTGAATTTCAATTTGTCGAATGTAACGCCAAATTTTGATATAAAATTCTTGCCACAACGTGGAGTATTTTTCCAAGGACGTCTAGTAAGTTTTTCGTACCGGGCCCGAAATATTTGACGTAAAATTTCACTGCCTCTGTCCAAAAGGAGAGAAAGTCGGAGAAAATTTTGAAGTCCCGTGTTCAGTGTTTGTTCAGCGTCCGCCATTTTTTTAGTTTGAAAATTGTTTGAAATTAAAAAATTCAAGTTGACTCTTTGCATTTTAGGCAAAGACTGAGCTCTAAGAGAAAGGAAAGTGAAAGTAAAGGTTGAGAAAGTGATGAAAGAAATGTCAAGACCGTCAAGGATATTTTTTATGGGGGAGTTAAATTATTTCGATTAGAATTTATCATCAATTTCCTTCTCTACCTTGCCCCCATTTTTTGTGAAAGTAAAGGGAAATTTTTTTATAGTTACTTTGGTCTTGAGAAAGCATGGGTTGCGTACTTTCACTCTTTGTTTTTGTTGAGCTTCAACGCCATTCTTTTATTTTAGTGCTCTTACGTTGCATGCACAGTCTATAAGGTGTGTGGTGCTAAATGACACAAAGAAAGTTCCAGAGAAAAAAATATCTGTTTTTTTTGACATTGAGTTGCCAAAAAATGATGGCATTGAAATACAGTCACAAAAATATTTGGTTAGACTGATAAAAAAATGGGTCAAGGGTCACAGCAGAAGAAAACTATTTTTCATGAATAAATACGCAAGACAAATGAATTAATTTATTGAAAACTAAACAGATCTACCAGAAGAAATGGTCAGAGTTCTATTCATCACAAACTGACAATCGCCACCATGAAAATTTCGTTGTCATTGGTTTAAAATGGCATCAATTAAAAATTGGCAAAAAGGGATTTTTATAAATAGGCCAAATTAAAATTTCTGCAAAAGCAAAAAACATTTAAAGTGTCTCAAAATATTAAATTGATTGATAATTTAAACGCCTAAAATAAAGTTCACTCGGAAACAAGAGGAGAGAACTAATTTTGCACAATAGACCCGCAAATAATCCAGGCAAGCCCCATCACTCACCCTGTACAAACCCCCACCTCAGTTCCCGGATGCACTCAATTGAACCATGAAAATGATTATGGACATGGACGTCCCGGCAATCTGAATCAATAAATTTAATTAAATTACACAAAATATTTAATTAATTTTCAATCTTACAGAGGGAAACAGCTCAAAGTTAATTTGAAAAATATTTCCCGGGCTTAACTGCCAGTCCCAGTCAAACAATAATTCACTTGCCATTTCCAACTAAAAAACAATTTTTTTTATCAAGCGAGACAAACAACCAATTAAATTGATTTAAGGCCCACCGCAACCGCAACATTTTCCATTTTCTCGTCTTGACCTTCCGTTCTCAAACGTAACACTGCTGCTACTGTCACTCCCTCTAGTTTCAAACTTGATTGTCTTATCTTTAAAAAAAAGTATCCCAAATTAAATAGGAAATTTCAAATAAATAAATCGAATTAACTTACCATGGACCGCATGGTATGACCAAAATAAGTTACTTGAACGAGAATGATAATTAACAATATAATTAAATGAATAGTTAAAAATAAATTTTCTATTTTCATTGTGGCTCGATATTGATACAAAACCATAAATTGAATCAAAGTTGACATGGTCAAAAAGAAAATGGCCGTCATCAAACTCAATGCTGCTCCATCCTTAAATATATTAAAGGCTCTACGTAAATCCACAAATATTTTGAAAATTCCCTCCATTTTTAAATCCGTCACATTTATTTCAATCTTCTTCCTTGAAGTACACGCCTGACCTCTAGGGTTATCTAGTAAACGAAGTTTTTCTTTAAGATTCTTAAAGTCATGTGACCCCTCTAAAATCCCCGCGAGTTTTTGGCTATAAAACTCAACCGCATCGTCCAAACTTTCCACTAAATTTAAACCCATAGAGACAGCCAAGGATGAATGAAAAAGAGTGGATGTTGTAGTCAATTTGGCAGACAACCACAGAACAAAGATGACCCAGATGACCTTTGACCTCATATAATAAAATGTTTCATTTCCTCCAGATGATTTTATCACAGTGACCAAATCAAATAGAGGTAAAGATAATAACCAAACCCACATCAATATTAAAAATCTTTTGACTGATTCACATTTAATTTTCCCGCTCGTGCCATTTTTGGAATAATTATGCTTGAGAGTGCCTAAATTATTTTGTAGTTTTGCGATTAGTTTTAGTAGACGAACGTTACGGGGGCCATGACAGATTGCTAGGAGTCGCACAATTATTTCGAGGAGAGGAAAAGACAAGACGACAGACAAAGAGAAGATGATCCCAGACACTCGGGATTGGGTCGCAATCCTAAACACCCCGGACCCAATCAGCGAGTCAATATTGGAAAAAGCGGACCACACTATGATGAGCAAAGCGTAAAGAGAGGATAAACTGTATAATTTAAATTTTGGCGCATTTCTCGACAGAGAACAGGGAAGGAAGCCAGAGAGCCAGGAAATTGTACAAATTATTTTTGTCAATAAATCCATTTTTCAGGCAAAATTTCACCTCAATTTTTAAAAATAAATCGCTGAAATTCGCCCTTGAACTGTTTGTCCTGTAAAACTTGACATCCTTAAACACGTTTAAACCCCAAACAATAAAATTATGTGCAGTTGTAAGTCTGAAAAGTAGTAAAATGTGATCAAATTAATTTTTGAAAAGTGCCAATTTTGGTCAATTTACATATAAAATGATGGTGAAAGCTATTCAAATATTTTTAAAATTGATGAAAGCAAAATATTTGCATTAAAAATTGGCAAGGTAGACAGACGACTCTGGTTAATTGAAAATATTTTAGCTAGACTTTAACCTTAATCTGTCTGCTGACACTTGTTGAGTTATTTGTACAAGTAAAGTATTACGAAATCTTAAGGGGGGCTCCTTTTTAGTAAATTAGGTTAAGGCCTTGTAAGATTTGAAAATTAATTTGACGATTAATATTTAGACAGGTGTGAAAAACTAAGAATTAATTGATTTTTAAAAATAAATAAAATTGCTGCATTCACGTTGCTAAATATTCTATACAATTTTATACTTGAAATATGAAAAATGTTCCGTTGTTGAAAATTGACAATTTTAATCGGGTGGAATTTTTAGCAGCACTATTTTAATTAGAAACAGCACCATTTCCAGTAGCGGTTGCACTAAAAATATTATTCAGCCACTATGAATATTTTTTCAGCACTAAATTAATTTTTTTAGCACTAAATTATTTTTTTTCAGCCCAATTAAGATGGGTGGTATTTTTCGTGGGATTATTTTTATTGAAAGGAGGTTTATCTGAGTTTTATTCTTTAAATAAACATATTGTTATGCAAGTACAAAATAAGTTTACAGATGTGCAAAACATTTAATCCAATAAAAATTAAAATAATTATAATATTATACAAAAATTTAATCCATTTCTAAATCAGTCATATGCCATATTTATAGTGCAGGGGCCAGATTTTTTTGATTTATTTGAATTGGGTAATATTATTGTTTCTAGTTCCGGTTTATAAACAAGACAACTTTTTAACATTTTGGAGTAACAATA
>JAQIVZ010003542.1:0-13500 GCA_034700945.1 Arrhopalites spinosus
CCAACTGAATTTGATCTTGCATTGAAATTTACACTTTTTGGACATGGTGGAGGGAATAATGAGTGAACCTACTTGTTGTTCATCTAGAAAGAAAGTACAACACACATTATACATTCTATTTCATAAAGAAATTAATTATTTCAACTTTTATGTACTCACAAGCATTGTTCAGCATAATGTCGTTGGTGCCCAAAACTTCTGAGATCATTTGACAATTTGGATAATTATTTTGTAATGAAGGCTCCAATTTTTCTTCCAAAAGAAGTCCATATGTGAGACTGTTTAGTACTCGAATCTAAATTGTACAAATGTTCCAAATATATCATGTAAATAAATCTAACATTCATTTTATCTTTATATAACTGCTAGTTTAACTTACAACGTTACGATGACCGAAACTGACTAAAAATTGTCCAGTGGGAGACCATACGGCCAAGGGACAACCAATTGAGAGTTGACCTTCAGGTGCATAATGTTTAAGTAAGTTTCCAGTGGGGGAATAAATGTACAAATTATTGAATAACATAGAATCACGAATAAGAATTGAAGAATCGTCTGGACACCATTTGACGTGCTGTAAGTCCTTGCAGATCACTCGGAAGGTCTTCAAATTAATGTTTAAAAAATCAAGACAATTAGTCATCATAGATAATCAATTAAAATATAGAGCAAATCTTCAAGACAAGAATTCACTTACAGTGACACGCTGCCAGTCTGAAATGTTATAAATAGAAATGCAAGGAGAAAACTTCTCGTCAAATTGAGCAAGAGCCATTTCTCCATTAGAATTAAAAGACTGGAAACATAACAAAAAAAGAGTATTTACAGTTCCTTTTTTATCTTTGTGAGGCTGGGTCACATGACTTTCCTTGAATCCTCCTTGACTTTAAAAGAAAGTCACGTGACCCAGCCTCACAAAGATAAAAAGGGAACTGTACATCAATAATTAGAAAAAATTGTGAGGAGAGATAGACACGTCATATGTATTCGAGTAAAATATAATTTTCAAGCTAACCTTATTGTCACTGAATGGCAGAATATCTTGTATGTACGTAACCTTGGACGTATCAGAGATGGACCATACAGTCAGTTGAATCTTTTGAAATGGCATGAAAAGTACAAGAAACATTTAGAAACGTATGCACAAACATGGATAAGTTTTAATAAAATGATTCTTTTTACATAATCCAAAGCTGTGGTGAGTATATTTCTCGCATCTGGACACCACGTAAAGTCTTGTAAACCAACACCCACATCTTCATTGCCCAAATCAAGCTTACATTTCCAACTGGGTTGGTCCACAGCAAAAATATAAACACCGTACCTGAAGGTACAAGCACAGAAACTGGAGTCTGCTGACCAATGAATTGAATTAATCTTGTTTGGAAGTGTAGCTGCTTTAATAATCAAGTCATCCCTCACATTGTGAATCACGACACTGAAAAAATATAATTAATAATTAAAGTACAATTACTTTAAAAATAGTCATCATTTGTTTTAGCTTATACCGGTTCGTCGTTGCTCTTGCTAGGAAACATCCATCAGGAGAGTACTCAAACACAGATGCTGAGAAAATGTCACTGAAACTATAGTTGACGTCGTCCATCTAAATACCTATTAGATTTTATTATTTTAGTTAAATGAATGGAGGTAGTAAGTAAATTATCTAAAAGTCTAAATAACTCTATTTGCCTTCTTTGTTTTTGTTCAAAATGTCAAAAAAAAAAATTGAATCTTCTCGTTTCGCTCATAAAAACCAAGGACGTCTGGTAGTGTCGACGGACGGTAATTTGAAGAGGAAGACTCGTCAAAAATTGCTTTTTGTTTTTCGTGATTTTTGTGACATTTACAAACATTTTTTTGATAGATGGATAATTGTTTTGGTGAGTGAAAATGGTTTATTTTTCGTATGGATGGCCAAAGATATTGAGGGTTCCAGAGGCAGATCCTCCCAGTTCCGTGTCACAAATAGTGGCAAATCGGGACAGAATTATATTTGCGGTTTTGACGAGCTCCAGTCTGTCGATATGGACCTCAAAAGTAAGTAATTTGTGTTGCATAAGAGAATTGTACTTGAATCTAACATTATATTACATTGATGTAAAAAATATTAGGATTACAAATGTAGTTAATTACAATTCAATATGTTATTTAAAAAATGATGATGATAAATTGTCTTTATTATTATGGATGATTATAAATTATATTCATTGTAAATTCATAGCCCTGCCTTCCTGTTGTCAGTCATCAGAGAAGTTTAAAATCAGTAGAAAAACTTGGCCAAAATATTAGTTTGGTTTGGTAAGTAACTTTTTATACCTCCGTTAAATTTGAACGAATTTAAACCAATGGGTTTTTTTTTCTAAGATATAAAAAATGAAACATTGTTAATTGGTGTGAATACCAACAAATTGTTAGTAACAATTTATAGAATAGAAAATAGATTATACATCACTAACTAAACATTTTTATCATTTTTTTCCTATGTAGGAAACCAGACTCAACTTCAATTGCTGTCGTGGTAAGAAAAGATTAGATTATGCAAATTATTTTGTTATCTTTTAAACAGTTTGATCATCTCTTGATTGTCTGAAAAATATTATTTTTTAATGCAAGTGTATATATTTTTATTTTTCATAGACATCCGGCGGTTATTTATTATTTTACGGTCTTGGAACCGGAAGTAAGAATTTGTTTGAACAAGTTGATCCCGAGAGCCATAAATTACGAAGGGAGAGTGATGAATTATTTTTAAAAGTAAGTTTTACTCTTATAAATATTTTTTAATTTAGAAACTATGTACATTTTATATACAAATTTCAAATAATATATTCCACACACCCGTCATTTTAATTTTTAATTGTTCATGTGTCAAACTATTTCATATCTTATGTTTTTTTTTTCAATTTTAAAGGAGCCAATACCTGCAATTACGATTCAATTAGTAAGTTTTGATATGCTCATTTTTTTTTGTAATTATTACTACTGTATAGTCATTTTTTAATAAGAATTTCAAAGATTATTTTATTATCGTATCTGCTAACAATAAATTAATTTGTATCTTCTTTTAAATAGTTACTCGAGGTTGCAGTGAGAGGTCGAATTATCGGCTCTGTAACTTTATTTCGTGATGGTAAGTGGTTTAATTACGTTTATGAATTAGCTTTGTAGGTGAACATAATAGACAGTTTTTCACCATATTTTAGTTCCACTTTTTCTTATTACTAATACTAATAATATTACTTATAAAATTTTAAACTGTAGGAATAATCACAATAACTTCTTTTAATAAAATGGCTAATTAAATTACATTTTTTATTATTATTTTCGTCCAGAATTGATGGTGTCAACGAATGAAAATCACATTCTACGCTATCGTTGGGATGGGACATTAAACAATGATTTTTGTATTGATTTACGACGAATTCCATTTTCCGTTGATCAACAAGTCTCTAGAGCTATTCCAATACAAGTATTATTTTTTATTCATCATTAGTACAAAAGTATAGAAAATGTGAATCAATTTTTAAATATTTTCTTCATATTATTATGTTCTGAATTTTCAGGAGCCAAATGTGTATCCTGTAGATTTTCACTACTCTCCAACAATTGGTGGTTTTTCCTTAGTTTTGTCGGATGGCAGGGCTGCTTTTTTAACAGCCACAACCAAAGTTTATGATCCAAATTCAATTCAAGGAATTTGGGCTCCCAAGTAAGCAAGAATAATAATTTATTTACAACGAGTTTTTTTAAGAAACAAGAAATAACTCATATTTGGAACATTGTGCTAAATATTTGTTAATTTATTTCGTGTCCTCAGCGTGGACGATGTCACTTGCTCTTGTGTGAGTCATAAATATCGCATGCTTAGTTTCGGGAGGAAGAACTCTGAAACAGCCGTCTTCAGCGTGGATGACCAAACCGGAGGATTAACAAATTTATTTAATTTAAAATTATCTTCTCGAGATTTTCCTGGATCACCGGGTCATGTCAAATGCATGGCATGGACTCCAGGTAAATAATATTGAATTTATGTTGTTGACAAAATGCTGTATGATGTTAGTTTTTTCCAGGTAAATTAATCACAGAAGCCAAATATTTAATTATTTCTCCTATTCTGTGTCTTTAGATGGGACTGCTCTTGCAATTTCATATGAGAAGGGTGGTTTTGCAGTCTGTGCGTAATTAGTTTATATAATTTTTTAAAGTTTCAGCAATTAGTTTGATATTTAATTTTTAATGGAATATTCTATTTTGACCTTGTAGGGAGTGTTTTTGGTTCATTGTTGACAAGTTCATGGTCGTGGACAGCAGACTTGTCTCCATTTTCACAAAAAATAATAAAATCCTTTGACTGGGCAGCAGAAGGCTATCAATTATGGATGGCAGTGGAGCCGAATCGTACTTCATCTTCATCCTCAATGTCAAATTTAACAAATGGAACCAATTCAACGAGTTACTCTCCATCATCTTCATCCACCAAGAGTAATCCATCAACAACAGAGTCAGAAACTTCCACAACCACAACAACGTCTTCAACTCGTTCCAGTTTATCGGATTTATACGCATCTGTGGGAGTTTTTGGAGTGTTATCGTTTGTAAAAAGTGCTCTAACTGTGAATCCTGCCATGAGTCAAATAGAAAATTTGTATTTACAAGGAGAAGATAGACTTTTAATTAATTTTAGTGCCGATTCTATAGCATGTACAAATTCTAATAATTCAGCAAATATTTCAAACTCTAATAATTCTACATCCTCGTCGTCATCATTATCCTCGTCAACATCATCTTCCACCTCTACATCTAATTCCAATTCCAATTCAAAGTCATTCAATAATAATAATAATAATGCTGGGTCCTCCACAAGATCACCTGAGCATCTTACTCCATTGGGAAATAATAAAAATTGGGTAGTTATTCCCATCCCTGATACCTACCTCGCTACAAATTGGCCTATTAGGGTAACGTTACTTAATTATTAATTGACATAAAATGTGGTGAATAATTAACTAAATTTAATTTATTATACAGTACACAGCCATGGATCCTGAGGGACTTCATGTGGCCGTCTCGGGTCGTTATGGTTTAGCTCATTACTCGATCGTAGAGAAGAAATGGAAATTATTTGGGAATGAAGCACAAGAACATGACTTTGTCGTTGTTGGAGGGATGATGTGGTGGGATACTTTTTTAGTCGTGGCTGTCTATGACATTGCTCAAGGTAAATATTTGTGTGGATAATTTATTGTTCATTGAATTCTTTTTTCTTGTATAAAGTCACAAATTATCATATTCTCTCTTTTGAATTTTGCCTTTAACAGACAGGGACGAGCTACGATTTTATCCCCGAGGTAGTGGAACAAAATTATTAATTTAAAAAAAATATATCATTACAAAATCATAATTTAAAAAAGTATTAAAATTCAAATATTACTTTTCTTCAAGACTCTAAGCTAGATAACCGGTTTGCTTATGTGAAACGTCTTCCGTCCCAAATTCTTCTTCTCAGCCTTGATCGGGATAAGCTCCTCATTTTTGCTGCTGACTCAACTCTCGCTATTTTTCAGCTTAAGGATAATCTCAAGTCTGATGGCGTTAATCCGGCCAACATCGGTAATTACAATTTATATATTTATTTTAAATGAAAACTATTTTTTTTTGTAATTTATAATTAATGATGATTTTTGTATTAATAGATCCTTGTGACTGCATGCAAACAATTGATGTGAGTGCTCTATGTGTCCATCCTGCTTGTGTCATCTCTGTGTACTTAACAACGCTGAAAACGTCCTTTTCCTCAACGTCCACTCAACAACATAGCGTCGTTATTAATGTATCGGGTCGGCTCATGATTCTTCATCATGAGTATTTAATTCAAGACAGCAGCCAAGGGAATGCCGTAAGTTTTCAATGAAAATTTTTCATATATTTCAATACTCGAGTTGATGTTAATAATAATAATATTTTGGAATCGAAATTTAAAGGAAATTATTTTAATATTTTAAATTATAGCCCCAATACATTACACCGACAGTTCTTGCATCATGTGTTGAAATGGTTTGGCTACCAAGAGCCACACACTCGGCAAGTATAACAAATTTACCTGATAGTAGTAATTCAACAGGGGACTCAACGACTGTTGTCACTGGAAATTCCAACCATAATTTATACTTGAGTGAAGCATTATGGCTCTACTGTGGACAAGAAATGAGAGTTTGGCTTCCACTTCGAGAAAAGTCACAGTCATCCGTTCATACTTTTATTTCCAATAGAATCATGCTCGGCTTCCCCGTTTCCATTTATCCTCTTAGTAAGTTTATTAATTTTAATTTAAGTTTAAAAATATTTTTGTTTGGCAATAATTATTTTATCAACTTTTTTTTTACTCTAGCCATTCTCTTTGAGAAAGCAATAATTCTTGGAGCTGAAAATGACTCTCTATCGTATACGACTGGAGTTTCTTCAGATCCTTGTGGAGCACCAAATGCTCTCTTTCCATTTTGTATACTTCAGCGTACGGTTAGTGATTTACTATTTAATGAACAAAAAGTTAATCAAAAGGACAAGAGAAGATTAAATTAAATTTTAAAAATATGTATGTACTTATATACCATTTAATACAGAGCCAAGTTTACCTGCATCAAATACTCCGACAGCTAATACGTCGTAATTTGGGGTGAGTGTAAAATTTAAATTTAAATTTCACGAGGGAATATTTTGTAGAAAGAAATTAAAATAAAAAATGTTATTTTTTGAATATTTAATTTTGTGCAGGTATTATGCTTGGGAAATTGCAAGAAGTTGCTCAAAATTACCTTATTTTCCACATTCTTTAGAATTACTTTTACATGAGGTAAAATAAAGATTAATTTAAATAATATTTTTGTAAGAATTAATTTTGTCTTTCTTGTAGTAAAAATATTTGACCATGTATTTGTAAAATTATTTCAGGTTTTAGAAGATGAAGCGACAAGTAAAGAGCCTATTCCCGACGCCTTGTTGCCCTCCGTAATAGAATTTGTTCGTGAATTTCCTGTCTATCTTCAAGCAGTGGGTCAATGTGCACGGAAGACAGAATTAGCACTCTGGTACGTTAAAGTTTATTTACAAGAATGAGTATATCATATATACTCATATTATATAAGTACTTACGACTATACTTGCAAAAAAAAACTGGTACGACTTAAAACTTAAATTGTACAGTATGTTGAAACAATATGAAATTCTAATTTGTGAATGTTTTTTATTGCATTTTTCAGGCCACATCTTTTCTCAGTCGCTGGTAGACCGAGAGCCTTGTTTGATGAATGTTTACAACGAGGTGAATTAGATATTGCTGCAACGTACCTCCTCGTCATTCAAAATTTAGAATCCCCTACAGTCTCGCGAAAATTTGCTACCCAGCTTTTGGATAAAGCTTTAGAAAATCGTAAATTAGACTTAGTTAAGGATTTAGTTCGATTTCTTAAGGCCATAGGTAAGTTTAACTGTTAATTTTTTGTCAATTTTATTTTTTTAAATATATGCAATTTTAATCAACTCAAGTTAAATATATTTTATTTATTATTATTTAGGTCCTAGTGATGTAGAGCCAATGCGAACTGCATTACCTAAATTTAGTACACCGACGCCGCCTGTAAGCCCTAGTGAATACGATATTTCCATGGTCCTGGGTACTATGCAGGTCAATAGAAAATATTTTGAATTAAAATAATTTCTCGTCGTCGTTTGCTGAGTAGTGAATATAATTTAAAATGAATTTGTTTTTTTTCAGGTTCCGAGAATGAGAAGTTTAAGTACAAGTGTCGTGCCGAAATTCCCAGAATTATCTCATCGTGACCTCTCCCGTGCAAATTCGGATAATCGTGGGGGTTCCTTGTCCCTGACACCATCTCCGGGTCAACCAAATTCGTCATCATCAACGACGACCCACAATACAAATGTAAATTATCCAGGTCAAGCCTCTCCAGTGATTCAGTATGGTGGGGAGAGTGGAGTTTTGGGTGGGGGTCTCATTGCCATTGCTAATGGGTCACCGAATGCAGCCACTTTGAGCAATAATAACAGTACAGCTGACAAATTTTTGGTGTGAGATTAAAATGTCCACATCTTTTTATTATTAATTATTTCTAACAAAAAAAACAATACAATTTTTGTACAGAATAGAAATTGAATCGTTATTATTATTAATAAATTTCAAAAAAAAAAAATTATACTCATTCTGTTTTCAAAAATATTTAAACGTGTCGACCAATTTTATTTCCTTTGTAGTCAGTTGAATAATTAAAAGCAATTAAAGTTGAATGAAGTTAAAAATAATTCTTATGACAAATTTTTAAATGACTGCAAGACCATTTTTTATTTTTAAAGTTGGAGTCTGAGTGTCAAGATTTAAAGTTATTTTTAACAATTAAAGTAATAGCATTGAACTCTAATAGAATCAAAATCAGGAGCGTAAGCTTCATCATTATAAAAAGAAATTGAATTATTTTCCCTTTGTTGCAATTCAGCTTGAAAAACAAGTTCTTTCTTTGTCTGTCCACCACCAGTTGAAGGGAAATTAATTAAATGTTTGTAAACTCCATTAACATCCACAAAAGCCTGACGACTTTCTCCATCGCCATTAGCATAGCCAACAATAATTGAGTAGTTTGAAGTTTGAGAGGCCGTCAAATTAAAAAATGTTATTTTACCTCCCATCCCAACATAACCCACAGCCTTGCCATTTGTACATCCAGAACAGTCAATGACATGGGCATCTCCTTCTAGTGACACATGAGTTTGTGCTTCCGCCTCAAAAGTCAAGGAATTGGATTCTCCCCATTGACCACTTTAATTGTAAAATTTAATTACAATTAATTAAAATTAAAAATCAGTTTTTGACCCTAACCTCTCCGTGTCAATCCACCATTCTCCTGCCCATGAAATTTTTATAGAGTTGTCTGGAAAGATTTCAATAGGAAGCCAGACGTAACTACAGAAAAAGTACAAAAATTAATTATTAATTGGTCAGTTAATCAGCAATAAAAATTAAATTTACGTGGAACTCCCCAACGCCGATGAAATCCATCGATCCCCTGTAAAAATGAATTGACTCCCAACTTCAATCACATTATTTGATTGAGAATTAAAAGTATTGGGAGAATCAGGTGCTATCGGCTTAGCCTCAACCCATGAGCCATTAACTAAAGATGAACTATAAGTATAATGATTTTGATTGGGACTCCAACCGGAAGTGCCGGAAGTAATGAGATAGTAAAGTCCATTTAATTTAAACATGGCATATGCTTCCCATCTCACATCCCAGAAAGTATGAACTTTTTCTTGTATGTCCAAAAAGTCTGGGGTCAGTCTGGCGATGACAGTGTTTAAATTAACTTGAGTGGCATAAAATAAATATGCTTGGCCATCCTCATCCATCCAGACAGTCATGTCACGACTGTCTTCATTAAATGGTGAAATGCTTTTGTGGAATTCATATGGCCCTTCTATACTTTTACTAAATGCTACCCCAAGTTTGGCTAAACCGTAGGCTGAGTTGTCTAAATGAAACCTACAATTAAAAATTAATTGTTTATTTTATTTTATCTGTAAACTACAATTTACGTACCACATGACAAATGTTTGGGTCTTGGAGTTAAAAAGAACTTTTGGCCTCTCCACTACTGCGTCAGCCCCTATTTCAGAAGAAGCGGAAGATTCTACGGTCAAGGCATTTGAGACGAAGGTCCATGACACGAGGTCAGATGAACTGTAGGCTTTGACATTGAGGAATTTTTGATTGTTTTCTGTCTTGTCTTCTCCAAACCAATAGTACAAATTGTTGTGTTTGAGGAACCCGGAGCCGTGGGCCTGTATAGGAGTGCCTGTGGTGTCAACCCAAACTGCCCCTGGGACGAGAATACTAGAAGAGACTAGAGAGACTAGTAGAGATGAAATTAAGACTATCAACATTTTTAATTAAATTTTTTATAACTTTCTTTGAAACACTTTTTCGTCCCCAGTTAAATAGTGAACTTTATTAAAGAAAAATTTCCTGCACTTCCCTTTGAGACGTCCAGGTTTGTCAATGGAATGAACGGCGTAGTTGTACAAATAAAAATTGATAATATTTATATAACATTTAATAAACTACACGCACTTAAACAATGTTAGTATTCTAATTGAGATAGTAGTGTTCTATAATTTTCTTATCTCTTTATCGTCATTTTTTTAAAAATAGTTAAAGTGTTTACTTTAATTTTTTTGGAAAAATAGCTTTTGTTAATTACCATTTGCATATCAAGTATCTAGTTTTAAATGTCCAAAGTTTGGACTCCAAACTAAGATAAACCTTTGTATTTTTAATTGTAGTGGGGTTATAAAATGTTATGTTAATTTTTATGAGAAAATGGAGAGAGATTGGCTATGTTGCTTGTCTATTGACTTGCTTATTGGATGACGTTGTGTGTAGACTACAGACACCATTTCATTTTTCAAGCCCTTGACATTGACTCTAATTAACAAATTTAAATTATAAGTATCAAACTAATCATCTTTTAATTTAACTGTCTTTTCACTTAAACAAAGGCTTTGTTTACGTACAAAGCTAAAATTATATGTAAAATTGTCAATTCAATAAAAAAAATTGTTACAGTTGAACGCCGTTCATTGAGAAAGAAAGTTGCTTTAAAAAAAATTAAATAGGATGCAAAATCCTGGTTGGAGAATGAGATTTAAATATATTTTAAATCTTTATTTTACAATATTTAAAAGTTATAAAATCAGCTCAACTATATATTTTATACTTAAATTTTTTTTATATAAAATTCTGCATCAAATAAATATAACTTTTATTAATATCTTCTCCTACTCTTTATACCTACATGATATATAATTAATTTATAGGTAAGAAGCTTGATCACAATTTGATTGTCAAAAGTGTTGGATCATATTCTAAAATATTGGCACATTTAATTTGACTCGTAACTTTTCTTCCAAAAAGTTAACCAAGATGGAAGATATTGTTCCATGAGAATGTCATTCACCAAAGGAAAATGGCTTTTGATCGCCTCTGCATAAACAATAAAATTAATTTAGTAAAGAATTACAAGGAGACATATTTAAATGTAAATGTTATAGACTTACCAAAGATGACACGGGTAATCTCCAAATTTTTGAAGGCTCTCGTCTGCTCATCCCCATGTCTAGTGTACCCTTCCCTAGCCTTAATATGATGTTCTATGCCCTAGCCTCGAGTGGGACTAGACGACTAAAGACATGAGCCATATAGTCCCTCAGTTCTTTGTCCCCTTTGAGCTCCGTCAAATCCTGAATCCTTTTTACAAAATAATAAAAAAGGTTAAATACATGGAGAATATTTAACTCAAATTAATTTAAATTAATTAGGACTAGAAGGACATTCATTGTATACATTTAAGTTGTTGGGAAATTAGTTAAACATGGTAAACTGTCCAAAGTAAAACTTTTTTTTTGTAAAATATAGTCATTCAACGCTGTTCACTCAACAATTGGAAACTCCAACTGAATTAATTTTCTTGATAATTTTAAGACGAAGGAAGAGCCATGTAGAATTAAACCAATTCTACTATTCAATTAATTACATAAATCTCAACAAATTACAGTAAAAACTTTTTAGTTTTGACAAGTTTAACGGCCTTTCAATACTTCAATCTTGTTTTGGGGGGACAAGTAACTACAGATTGATTGTATCGAAACTGGGACCATTAAAATGAAAATTGGATACTTACAAGTCTCTTCTTGATTTTGGATTCAATTTTAATTCCCTCTCCAAATCATCAAAAGCCCTCTCCTCCTTCTCAACTTGTAAAGTAAGGACACTGAGATCATTTAATTGGGTTGATGAGGAAGAATATCCATAATTAAAATCTACACAAGTAGAATTTAACCAGCCACAATTTAATTCGTTGTCATCCTCTCTATCCTCCCAAAATTGACTCTCTCTCATCATCAACTTTTACAAAAGATGAAAGGGAAGGTGGTTGGTTCTATGTTTATTCTAAATAAAAATAAACAAGAATAAAACATCAAGAATTAAATTATTTAAATTAAATTATACACAATAATTGCACACAATTATTAATTCATATTGAGCCCTTTTTAAGTCTCTACAATTTTACCTTTAAATTAAATGTAATTCTCTACTATTTCATTAAAAATTAATTGAATTTAACAAAGAGCTTATAGGACTCACACTTATTGTTGAGAAATTTGAGGGTAAGCCATTTTGAGGGTTTTCATAGTCCAGCTTTCAATTTTCATTGGTTTTTGAGGCCCATTGTGGAGACTCGATGTGGGATAGAACAAGTGGTAGGGGGGCTTAGAAAACCTTCCCTTCGCCTCGTTTTTCAGCCTCATTTTGTCATTCCTTCGTTCTCCTTCCCCTCAGAAGGATAGCCCTCTCGATAAATTTATCCCCTGTAACGAGATGTACTATTTCAAAAAAGACAAATTGACATTTAATTTTAACTATTTTTGCTAAATTAAATTAAAATTTATTCAATTTCCTCGCTTTTCACTTTCTCTCCTTTTTCTTTTTCCAAAACTCATTTGGAATTTTTTTTCCCCAATTTTTTTGAAATGCACAACAAGAGGACTTTAATGGGCGATAAATTATTTATTCATTTTCACAAATTTTATTTTACAAAAATCTACAGCAAGTAAACTTTGAGGCACTTGCCATGCAAAAATCAAAAAGGCTAAATTAGACTTGACATGAAGAGCTATACGTTACGGGAACGTTATTTGAAAAATATTTAAAAATAAATAATTTAATTGTGTTGCTGCGTAATTACAAAGCTTTGTTTTCTTCCGACGTTTCCGGAACGTACCGCTCCAAAATTTAGAAGCCTAAAAATATTAAAATAAAATATGACGGTCGTTCAACTCAGAGAGTAAAGTTTAGTAAAGGGAGAAAAAAAGTCAAGGGAAACGCTTTCAAGTCCTCTTTCAAAGTTTTGTGGGCTTAAGAGATATAAAAGAGAATCATAAAATATTCCCTTATAAAAAATCTTAGATTCTCTTTGTGTAGCCCTAAAAGGGGTACTTTCAAATCAAAGACAAGAGAGACATACATATTCTTTGCTTTCAAATGTAAATCCAAAATGTAATTATAGGCTTATGAAAATGTATTATTATAGGCTATAGAATCCAAGATGTTTTATAGGTCTTCAACTCTCTTCTCACTTCTCAGAAAAACAACAAGAATAAACGAAAAAAAGGGGTATATTTTGCGCTTTCTCCTTACGTCTCCTTACAAATATTTGTATTTCGTTTGTTTGGGAGTTAAACTTGATGCATTTATTTTACAATGAGGGGAAATTTGTAGTGGTCGCTTTGTATTGAAATGATGAAATTATTATGTATAAGTATTTATTCATGGAATGCCCTTATTTTATAAATTATTTATTAAAAAGACTCTTATATAGATTTATGAGTGACCTCGAGATACCGGTATCATGTAACCACTCAAATTAAAGA
>JAQIVZ010003543.1:0-13491 GCA_034700945.1 Arrhopalites spinosus
GCTTTTAACATGGCGAGATTAGGGAAATGTTTCTGCTCTAGCTTCTGTGTCTGCTAAGTCTGACTCGACCTGTATATAAAACTTTTCTGACTCGATTCTTTTTCTTTAAATAAAATAATCTTTTTTGTATTCTAAATCACTAATGGTAAGATAAAATGAAGACATTTATCAAATATTTATGTGAAATAAATGAATATTTTATATCTCTTACCTCATCTTTGTTTGAAGATAGCTCATCTTCCAGCTGAGACACACGTTCAAGTGCAACTCGAAGTCTTTCCCGGACCTAAAAAAAAGAAAGTTACAAAAAAATAATAATTAAAAATGTCAAATGTTCAAAAAACAATACACGTATTACATATGCATAACCATTTTAACTATTGATTAAAAGTCACACTTGATGCAATGTTCACATTTGTATTCCATCGTATGACTCTACAGTATAATTATTCTCAAAAAGATGATTCCCTCGAGTTACATATTAACAAGAGAGAGAGAGAGAGACATGACATGGAGAGAGAATATTTGATATGTTCCAGCCCCCCAACAGGTCAATTAAAGCTGAAGAGAGCCTTCAATACTTTCCCTATCATGTTTATATCTTGGATATCATCATGGACTATATATAAAATGTATATCAAGAATACAAGATTATGTACAACAGAAGAGAGAGAGAGAGAGAGGCCCTTTCTCGCTACATAATACAAGGGGATAGAAAACATAAAACTGAGACTACATACAAAAAAATTTCTTGCCTCACTCTCCCTTTTAAACGATACACATACACTAAGTAATTCAAGAGAAACATAATTTACGAGTGTGAAATAAAATGCTATTTGGAATAGTAATCCAATGAAGGCTCAATGTGAGGCATAAGTACAGTTGAAATTGTGCAGAAAATAAAATAAAAAACTCTTCTTCAATTCCACACCTATAAACGCCAAGCTTGTAGCCTACATAGGAGGAGGAGGGGGTTTGGAGTGGAGAGTGTATAGCAATAAAATATTTATTGTAACCCCTAAGTCCCATTTAGTGAATGAACAGGAGTAGAGCAGGAGACGACGAGAGACTTTCTCTTATAACAACTCTATATGCTCACTGGATGAACAAGAAACAGAAAAAAAGAGAGACTTTACTTTCTTGTACTCAAAGAGTTGGAGGAGAAAGTACAGGGCCATTCTATAAATACATACTCCGTCACTCTTCTCCTATATCCAAAAAAAACACAGTACAATCCTCGCCCAGCCCCAGCTTTCTCTTTCTTCTCCTTCACATCTTTTCTCCTATTTTCTTCCAAGAAGAGAGAGAGAGAGAGAGAGACTTTAAACTAGACTTTGTGTAATGATAGACTAGATAGACTCCCAATAGTCTCAATTCTTCCTCTTCCGCCTAATAATAAACTAAAAGCTTATGTACATAACATGTACATACAATTGTATATATAGGTTAGTAAAATGTAGACAAGGCTAGAAAGCATTTGAGATGAATCGTCCAGCTTTCAAGTATTGCCTACATTTATATTTCTTTACTGTACCATGTACAGAGTTGGATCCTCTAGATCCGACTTAGAAATCCATCAAAAAGAACAATAGGAGGAGTAGTGGAGGATACCCAGCCAATTCTTCAACCTCACATTCTACACACACATACAATGATGCTAATACCTTCTCCTCCTCTTACTCGATGAGTCTATTTCGTTGATCTACAGATCGCTGACGGAGGCAACCAATTTCAACTTTAAATGTCCATGTACACATTTTATATCTTCACTCCCAACTATACTCTCCTCCATCTGCATACTCTCTACTTTGACTTAGTTGTCTCGACTCAATTTAAATATGTACTCCGTGTACCATTTCCCCATATAAAATGTTCCCATATTCTCCAATTTCTTTTCAGCTTTAAGTTCTCCCTTGCAAAAAAAAATAAAACAAAATGTCAAGTACATATCGTAGGATAAAATGGTCAAAGTTCTGTACTCCTTTTTTTCACACTGGATTTGAGACAATTGGACAAGTTTCAAAGTAAAAGATTTTGGCTGTAAGCCTGAGAATTTTTCTTTGTCATGTTACACACAAGAGAAAAAAAAATGAAGGAATATTCCCTCCTCTCCTTCTCAATCGTTCTCTCTTGTACCTACAATAACTTTTCTTATTGATAACATAAAAAGTACAGAAAGATCCATGTCAAAATCTTGGTCTGTATAGTCTCAACCTAATTCCTTTTAAATATTTGATATATTTCATTGATATAAGAATCTCTGGGTGAGAAGAGAGTTAGGGTTGACTACATATGAAATCATATCGAAGAAACTAACTCATGATGCCAAGGAATGTATAGGAAGATAGTTTAATAGTATAAATGATGAGAATCACATGTAGGTATTCAATATAGACTTACATACATGGGTATGTACATATGGGAGTATTATAAAAGACAAAGAGACAGAGAGAAGGAGAAAAGGAAAAAAGAAAGACGAGTGGCCCGAGAAATGATGAGACACCTGGGACTTCCTGGGACTCGTTACGTTAGCCGAAAAAAAAGTACCCAAAAGTAGGGAAATATGAGCCATAAGGCTGGTTGAATGAACGTTGGAATGCTGGTGTCTCCAACTAAGATGGAGTGCAGTTGCCTCATCCTTAATCCCGTGATGCGTATCATCCTTCTTCATGCACATTCACAGTCTCAGAGTGTGGAGGAAGGACATGGAGAAGACTAGAACAAGTTGAGAGAAGGGGGCCAAGAGTAGTAAAAGTACCCGCTCGACTTGACGAGTATCCTCTCATATATCAAGCGTAACCTTCTGTCTCTCTCTACTCTCCTCCAGTATAAATTAAACCAGCATCATCATCACAATGTTATAATCCTCGACCCCATCACAATATGGCCAACAGAAAACATTTCCCTCTTTTTCTTCTCTTCCAATGAAATATATTTATCCTCCCAAAAATCGATTTATTCCAAGAAATTCCCTTCACAATAATTCAGAGTAACTGACCCACAAGTTTAAATCATTCTTTTCATACATGTACATATATTTCTAATACAGACAAAAAGTCTGTGGATAGTCCAAATTCTTAATTTGTCACTAGTCATCGAAAAAATCCTTGCTCATTTTTCTCTTCAAAAAAAAAACTTTGTCGACTGGCTCCCTCCCGTACTTTACTACTCCCAGTTTGGTCATTCAAAAATGTCCCAGAAGACTACATTAGAGTTTTATATAGGCATTCTACCCGGGTCTACCTATGGACAGTCAACTGTTTGTAACAGAGAGGAAACTCGTTAGAGCGAATAATCTGGCTCTTACTCATATAGCCCAACACAAAAAAAAATTGGGAATCTTTCTCTGTAACCCAATAAACTCTTTGATCTGTAGGAATAAACCAAGTAATGACAACTTAAGAAGAAAAAATACGGAAACTTTTTTTCCCCTTCTCTTCTTTAGAGTAACTAAGAATATTTCAGTGTGCCATTTTAGTTTAGTCCTTGAAGAAAGGAGGGGAAGCAAGTCAAGAAGAAGGATGGAAATACATAAACAACGTTTGAGAGTTGGATTAAACCAAGTTGACTATAGACAGGAGTATATAAGAACAAACAAGGAAGGAGAAGGGAGGCAAGATTAAATGGACACACACACAAAACAACTCAAGTGTGGATCACAAGCTTTGCCAGCATGAAAAAGTATTATCAAGAAGTGTATACAAGGACAGGATAATTCCATTGGAGCCTTCTCTCTCTCCACTTTATATTTTTATATAATGCATTACAATGTATCCCCACACACTACAAAAATCCATATATGACTGACCTTTTCGTCAAGAGCCTTGTGATGCTCGAAGAGAGATTTGAGAGCTTTGAGGACTTCGACTTCCGAGGACACGCCAGACTGTGCAGCCGCTGTATACATTTGTCATAGTTAAGAATAAACAAAAATACATCAAAATACATACTTTTTACGTCATCATAATCAATTTTTAATTCATAATCATATTTTTCATATTAAACTGTCTTTGTGAATCAATAATAATTCTCATTTGACAACCCATATAAAAGCATTAATAATCAATTAGATTTATTTATTTTTTTTAAAAAAAGAGGGAACGAACCTTGTCTCTTGACCACCGTCATTCTCAATGACCTTTCATGTCTTGAAACTAAACACTCCAAATGCTCCAGTAGCAACTACAAAAACAATTACACACATCATAAAAATCTCTGTTGATGGTTTCTACGTGCTCAGAGAGCGAGAACTTTTTTTTACAATTATCCCCCGAGAAAATATTGATTCATTATTTATACCCCTCCCATATAAAATCCATATTAATATCAAGTCTCGTCCATGAACGAGGAGACTGTTACAAAATATAATCAATAAATTTGGTCCAGTTCTCAAGGAGGGGGGCGGGAATAAAATATTCAATTAAAATGGATATAAAATGGACCATTGACTTTAATCTGGACAGGGAGAGAGATTAAATTTTCTCATCATGAAAAATGTTCTTGAAAAGAATCAACTCAATTGAAGAATAATTGAATGAGAATCAACACATGGAAGCTGAATACAAAACATGTTTCATGAATATTATGTACACACTCACCCGTGTATTATTCCTCTCAGCTTTCAACTCACAAATTTCTTCCTCTCTCTCTAAGAGCTGCTCTCTTGCTTGATTTAATTCTTTGGTGAGGCTGGCAAATTCCTGGAAAAAAATGAGAAAAACAAATTGAATTAATATTACTCTCATTAACTGACATAAAATGTACTAGAAGAGAATACACAAGTACATCCCAACTCTTTTAACATTTTTTTTGTGACATGATTATCATCCACAAATTTAAATTTTTCTTTCTTTTCACCGGAAGTCATTTTATGTTCAAAACTTTCACAACTAATCACTAAAACCTTTAAAAAAGTACATAAAAACTCATTACAAAGGCTAGATTGTAAGTTCTTTGTGTAAATATGTAGAAAAAAATTCTAATTAGATTTCATACAAAAAGCCCGACATTTTGTTGAGGCAAAATTAAATTAAATTTCTTTGGCATTACATTTTTAAAAAACAAGAGTTTTTTGTGTGAGCAAAATCACTTTTTTTACTTGAACACAAAAAAAAACTTTTGGGTTATAACCCACATAGAGAAAATTAATTCGCAAACTTTTTATTCTATTAATGCTAATTAATTTTTGAAGGCTTAATTTTCCGCTCCTTTCAAAATTAGGGGAAGAAAGAGGGAAGGCAAGAGGAAACTCGATTTTCTTTGATCATCAAAATCCAATGTATAATAAACGTACAGTTGTTTAACCCTTTTGTTAGTTTCAAAAAACATAACAAAGGTGTATATGGAGGCATGTAGAGGAAGAGAGAGAGAGAGAGAGAGAGAGAGAGTCAATAAGAATTCTCTCACTCCCTTTAATTCGTTCCAGCAGATACTTCATGGAAAATGAAACACCCCATTTTACTCTGGTGAGCTTCTGTGTTACGAACCGAAAAATAACCACCAGAGAAATGCACACACACAACAGCCGAGTACATTATGAAATCTACAGAGGAAAAGGGATATCGAGCGAGGTGTGTACATGTCGGGCTCACTGGCATTTGAAATGTCCTCAGGAGGAGGAAAAAGGGATGTTTGACTCGAGAGAAATTCGGTGGTTTTTCCGCCCTTCCAGTCTCGCCTCGCTTTTCTTTCTCTCTCTCTCTTTTCAACTCCCACATAACATTGTATACATGTCTAGTCTGTCACACACACTGCAAAATCCACATGTTACAACCATGTATTATACTACATCATCATAGAAGAGTCCCATCATGACAGGGATCCAAAAGGTGAATTTATAAAGAACCATCCAATCACTGAATCTTCACCTGCCACAACAAAGGATTCCCTCTCTCTTCCTGGTATCAAAAAAAACTTAAATAAAGTGCTCCAACTTAATCTTCCATTTACAAGGATTAACTTACCTAAACCCTTAATTAAGTTTCAAAGTCCCTTAATTATTCAAAACCAAATTGGGTGTTCAAGTGAAAGTTTTACCTCACAGATGTAAAATGTACTACTTGGTATTTATCCTATAAAATTTAGTCAACATTTCATTATTATTTGAGACCTCCAAAAGGGTGCGATGGACAAAGCAAGCACACTGTTGCTTAGTCGTTGATTTAGTCTTGCCACTTGTCAATGACGAGCGATGGTCTTGATTAACTTTCTTCTGTTGTGTCAATAAACTGAGAATCACATCCGTCCCATTCGTCTTGCACAGTCCATTTGTCATGATGATATTATTGTTATTATTATTAGTGCAAGAGGATGATGGGATTTTTATGGATTTCTTCCCCCCAATGCTCGTCGTTCTATTCACAAAAGACTCTCCTCCTCTCTTGTCCCCTTGGTCATTCTGAACACTTGGCATGTTTCCATTGCACTTGGTCCATTGGACAACATCACGGGGACTGTTTGTCCCATTCACAACATGATCAATGCCACCCCATGCATAATTGACGTTGCTGAAATAATTGAGATGATGATTGGTTGAGTTGTTGCCATTGAAATTTCGGTTCCCATTGCCACGATCACCACCACCACCGATGCTACTGCAACTAACCAACTGGTTTGTCACAGCTGTTGCAGGGGAATTCTCGGGATAGACAATATTATTGCTGAGACGATTAATGTTGGTGGACACCACTGACTTGTCTTGTGAGATGGGCATGATGCTCAATTACGTCCCGTACACCCAGTTGTCCTCACTCTTGAACAACTTATTGTCTTCACCAACTAAACGACCCCCATTTCCCACGTCAATATATCTGATCCAATGGATAAAACTTCTGACCACCCCATGCCGCCCTTCTCTCTTTATCTCACTGGCTTTCTCTTCTCATAAAAATACAGCTCAACCAAGGGGGGATCACGACACCACAGTAATTTCTCTGTCTCCTCACAGACAATATCATTTCACTTTTCGGAACCAAAGTAAAATAATCTTGAAAATATGTACATAGGACAAACTAATTGGACTCAACGACTGCACGAAAAACGTGAATTCCTACGAATCTATCCTATTTTTTTATCAGGATAACAAGAAAAATAGGAAATAATGTCAACATCCTTTATTTCAAAAAAATAAAATGATTTTCTGTTTTAAAAAAGGCAAATTGAAAAAAGTCATTTGATATCCGGATGCTAATTTTTATATTCTCAGAACTCAAGTTCTGTTAATCGTCGAGTCCCTGAGGTGGTGTAAGTATAGGGCTAGTTGTATGGATACATGTATAGAAACATGTACGTGTAATTTGTCCATGGACTGCTCACAACAACCCCCGCTGCACACGAGTCTAATTAACTCTCATCCTCTTCCTTGCCGAACGACACACACAAATTAACGACTCAGTCCCTTCCTTCCTTTGCCATTTGTGTACTGTACTTACGTCACTGAATCTAATAATCAGTCCCTTCTTAGACCGATTACTTTACTTTCTACCTCGAAAACACACCAACACTTTCATTCCTCCCCCTCACTCCTCTTTAGAATAGTTAACGAACACACACACACAAACTTTTCTCACTTTCTCCACTCTCTTTCTCTCGACTTTCTCCTTTTTTTATCTACATCTACCACTCTCATTCGCATGTCTCAATGTTATTTCGTTGCGTAAGATGAGGACTCAACTTTCCCCCTATTGTTACATTATATATCCATCCTTTACCTTTCTCATTCCTCAACTCTCATTGCTCCCCTGTTCATCCCATGAACTCATCATCCATGAATATTTTACTACAACAAGAGCCCCAACAACAACAACAAAAAAAAACTTTGAGCCAATAAAACGCTTCCCAGTCTTACACACTCACTCCCAACCAACTCTCATAGAATTTTGGGATTCAAAGGGAACAAGTATTTTATATGGGATTGTAAAGAGTTCCATAAAAGAACTATTGGTTCCCTACAAACACTCTCAACGAGATAAACAATCAAACCATACAAAGAGACTTTAAACAGTCTCCAAGTCTCCATTCAAAAGTAACACTCCATAATCCCTCCCCTCCCTATTTTTACAACTTCTCAAACTGTTCAATGGACAACTTGATGTTTAATGTAATTAGCCAACTATAGTAAATTAGAAGGGAAAAAAATCTAAAAAAGCTGTTTCAGAATATTATTGACACCAGTTTAACACTATCGAGTCTCAATCTTTGAACAACGAGACACATTTTCTCTTGACGAAATAAAAGTGACACTGTACGAGAACAATAGAAATTGAACAAAAATTAGTCTTGATCTTGCGTGACAAAGTCTGTTTGAGATGAATAACAAAAGTCAAGGATGGAAATAATTGTGACAGCGTCAACTCTGAGTCTAGTGTCATTATCTGGGATAAATGTGAAGACTAGAACAAATAGAGAACTCAAATGAATTAAACTAAATACACATTATAGATGGACAAGTATAGAGAGATATACAGGCGTCAACAAGGACAAGAGACTCTCCAAGGATCGAGAACAATCTTGGAGAGATGGTTTCTTGGAATTGTCGATGATGTGAGAATATGAGATGAATCCACACACACACACAAAGCAACGATGACAATGTATATCTGCCATGATATCACGATGCCATGATATGAGTAATGTAGACATAACCATGAAATTCTATGAGGAGGTCTCACGGATCATGTAGAGAGAAGAGCCTCAACCCCCGCCTCTACATTTATATAGAATCTAATAATATCGTCAACGAAATGTCAACGAATGGACAATTTATATAGAAAATCTATTATAAAAGTCATTCCCTATATCCACCGTATAGAATTTCATTCCTTCCTTGTTTTTCCCCAAGACTATATTCATCCATAGTGTACTCGAGTAGAGTACATGGCCATTATGGTTACAAGGCATGAAGCTGACATTTTCTCAACAAAGTTTCCCAATCGAGTCAAGAGGACAAATTTCCAACTCTTCACTCAGCCCTCACGTTCTCTTGCACAGAGTGAATTGAAAGGGAAAAGGCTCTCCTATTCACTTTCTCCATGTTGTACATTCACACACAACATCAAAGGAGTACACGCAGCATCTACACGATCGTTATCAGAAAATGGATACGTGGATAGACCTCCAGTCCATACGGAATATTTACCAGGACAATATGACAATAAACTATTCATATTAAATCAAGGATAACATCTCAACCCTTGTTCACATCCTCCATACATGACAGGTAGAACTGTGAAATTCACAGAAATATGAGGAAACTCCTACCCCTCCCCCCATTATTACTACCACATGAAAGAATACTCCCCACCAAAAAAAAGGAACTGAGCAGCATCATATTTTTCTCTTTATACCCAATTTTTTTTCTCCTGCTTTTGAAAGGAAAAGTTGCATTGAATTTCACATTGAATTAAAAGAGAGAAAAAAAAGTATGCAGAGGGGTCTTGTGTAGAGTGTAGTATCAAAAGGATAACGTCTCTCTATTTCACCAAACATCATCTCATGTAATATCATGTCATGCCTTGTCATGTACATTCACATGTTGGAATAAAAATATGAAGCGAAAAACCATTTTCTCAGCTCATACACACACACAACCAGGGAGGAACAGAGAGAAGGAATAGATCAGGATGAGGAAAGGGATCATAACTACTATAGAATCGTTTACACATATCACACTGACTTGCTCCTACTACCAAAGGCCAACCTGTGTAATTCTCCCCGTCTACAATCTCCCAACGTAACGAAACGACGACAAGGACGACGAGTGAATGGAGAGAATCATGGGAAAATACGACAAGCCAAAGAGACCAAAGGAACCCAGACTACTCTGAGTATTCCGAGAAAAAAAAACTATTACTACATGGAGGATATATACATGAAGAAACGGGAGCAAAAAGGGAAAGTCCAAACAGTTGTTGGTGTAATATATTTTCACTCTTGGCCACACCACCTCTACAGCTTCCCCTCCTTTTTCTCTACTTTTTTTTTTAAAAAAAGAGGAACACTGGCTTATCTGCGCCGGGACACCTTTTCATTACATTTTATGTTATGAAGCGAAATTACATCCGAAGCCTGATGAATTCTTTCTATCCGTCTCTAGTATATTGTTGCTCTAATAACTATTCAATCCACTCTTCGCATTCCTTCCCGTCTCTCTCTCTCTTCCCAACCAAATACTATACCCCCAAATATTTACTGACCTCACTCTCTCTACCAATCTTAAGAACCAACCGAAACAAACATTTTTTTTGTATTAAATTCTTTTCTTGTCCCTTTCTTCGTAAGTGGCTACTGAATACTTTCTCCAAAAAAAAGAATTCTCAACATGTAAAAAAAAAAACAATTAAAATTACTACGTCATATTTTTCATATTTATTGAAAAATAATGTCATGTTCTTTGTACTAAATGGCAGAATGAGATTCTTAATTTGACAAAGTTGTTGTGAGCAGTCGACACATAATTGGAGGTAAGGTAGACAGAGAAATTAGCTGGGTTCACATGTCCCCTTTGTTGAGGATACTATACCCACGTCGTCGTCGTTCCCCACTTGAATTGTCCACGTGGTGTATGGGACGAAGGAGGAGACGAATCACAAGAAGGGTAGACTTTTATAAATAATTCTTCATGGTAATGTAATAACTAAACACTGTGAGTTGACACTCGGAAGCCTGCTGAATTTAATTTAATTTTCTCAACGAGTCCACAGCACAAATTGTAATGGTCCTCTTCCGCAGATTCAATAACAAAACACGAAAGGAAACTCTTTTTTTTTTGACCACTTGTCGTAGACTTGACGAAAGACCAAGTTGGTTTTTGTTGGACAAGAAAAGTAGGGGAGAAAGCAATTCAGAATAATTCGACAAGACTTTCCCTCAGAACTCTTTCAACGTGTCATAAAAGAGAGCGTCTTTTTATTCACAATCTTTACTTTCTTTCCTCGTCCTTTCTTTTTTTTCTGGCTTGCCATTCAATTCAATGTGGTGGATATATAATAGAATATACATATACTCTTGTACTATGGTCCCTACTCATCTCCTTCCTCCTCACCTGTCTATAGAACACTATCATAGTATATCAGACTGTCGACTCCCAACCAACTAACCAAAGGAACCTCCATGAAGATGCACACCTTTCGTCCCTCTTCCTTCCTTCCTTTAAATGCAAGCCAAGGAGGAAAAGGAAACGAGTCCCGGAAACTTTTTTTTTGGTTTTTCCCGTGAAAATTTTTTCTACTTGCACCGACCAAGGAAAAGAGACGACGCATGCTTGCATTCTCAATTTCTTAAATTTCTTTTTTCCTTGTGATGACACACAAAGTCAGAGACACCCACACAGTACATACAAAACCCATACGATTTCTCTCATTGAAAGACGTACACAAATGCAAGGAGGAGGCGGAAGAGAAAAAAAAGACTACCTCAGGGCCGGAGAGTAATCTAGCTCTTTGACACTACCTTCAATTGTTCTCGTCCCTCGTCTTCGATCCTCCCCGTCCTACGGACGACACACATACAAGTCGAATCTCAAGTGGCAATGTATAGGAGTGACTTCTTGTTCTGATTATCATCCCAACTCCCGACTACAGACCTTCTCCATAACTACTCTGGTCTCTGATACATCTCAAGAGTAGTCCCAGTAGTCTCATGACTGACTGCATGTGCATTGCATACCTTTCCCTTCCATCCATTCAATTCCCTTTCTCCTTCCCTCTCACCCAATAAAATACACTCATCCACAAGAGATTCACACAAACATTGACATGTACCCACAACTTTTTCCTTTTCTTCTCAATCTTCTTTTTTCCAAGATTTGTCATCCCTATCAAACTTTCCTTGATATTTCAACTTGTACAGATTAATTATTTTTACAAGAGTAAAAATATTTAATTGGTAGAAAAACTTGATCCATTCAATCGTAGATTAGACTACTCAAAAAATTATCATCCCACAAAAGACTCGTTTATAATTTTAATATTCTTTATTCATTATTTCATCTCCAAGACATTCAAACTTCATTCTTTTAAGAATCTCCTTTATTCTCCACTAAGTTCCAAGTTCGACATTTTATAAAACTTTTTTTTAAAAAATCCACGAGAATATGAAATCATAATTTCCATGTTCAGAATCACGAGCACCACTAGTCCTCTTGGCGTTTCAAATTCACAACTGGTCATTGTCACCACATTTTTTTAGCCCACATGCCTCATTGAACAAAATCTCAAGTGGAACAATGAGACGGGTCTTGGCCAAGTATTTAATGGTGAGGAAAATTGAATGGACGTTTCTTTAGCGTGATTGGCCTCCTAAAAATAATTTTTGACTGACTCCATGTAAAATATGAAAGAGAGAGACTAGGCTCACAACTAGACAATTTGTCTACACAAATTACAATGCTTTTGTACGTCAGTCTCATAATAACTCACACAAGTCATTATCTACAATAAATTGTAACCATTTAATCAACTCGTTTTCATCTTGAAAAACTTGATTAACCAATGTGGCTTTTGGTCAGACCAACCTCAAAAAAATATGAAGGAAGATTTGACATAAAAAGAAGAATTGGAGTTGGAAAATAAAGCAACAAAAAATTTATTCTACGAGAAGACTTTCTTCATCCTTTTGTCTCCCTTTTCCCTTTCTGTCCGACTCTTTTTCTTCACACAAATTATTGTTTTATAACTTTTTCAACTCCCTGGATGCCCTCTACTCCTCCAACCCAGTTCAGCTCCCATTCCTGTAATTTAGATTCATCCCTCGAACCCTACAATGACGAAGGTCCAGTGTTGAGTGAGGGAGCTCAAAAAAAGAAGGAGGGGAGAGGGGGGGGGGACAATCAATACAAAAAAATCCACTGTCTCTCTACGTGAGATGCCAAAGCCAACCATTTGTAACCCTGTAAGTACTCGTACAAGTCTATATCCATGTACACATGATATAAAAAACCCTTTCTCCATTCTGGCTTTACACTGGGTCTCCCGTCTCTGTCAGAGAAAAAAGAGGAGCATTTTTACTTGAAAAGAGAGGAAAAAGTGAGCAAGGGAGTGTGTGTCTATAGGCTCTTTCAGATTTCTTTTTTTGCTCTATGGCGCGGTTGCCGGCAAAATTTAACACTGGTGAACTTTTTTTTTCCTTTGAATCTTCTCAAAGGAAATTGTTTTCTTGTTTAAATTAAACTAAGTATTTAATTATTACGACACCTTTCACCACTTCCAAAATCGCTCAGTTTTTTGAAGGACAACTTCAACTACTACGTAGAGGTGAAGATCATATCTCTGGTCGTAATAATTCGGTAAGAAAATTGACAAAAGAAAAGGATAGAATATTTTGATTAGTGGATCCTGGATGGGGAGCAACGAAAAATAAAACGAAGGAAGTGAGCTACAATACAAAGGTAATAATAAATTATTTACACCATTTAAACTCTAAACTCATAATCAATTTGCAGTATCGTCAAAATAATGATAAATTCTACATTTTTATAGGTTTATTTTAATTCGG
>JAQIVZ010003544.1:0-13481 GCA_034700945.1 Arrhopalites spinosus
CTTTTAACACGTCGAAACTAGGGGAAAATTGCTCCATAAGAGACAATGGGAACTAAGTCTGCCTCTCACTGTATATGAAGACTATATCCATCCATAGAGAGAGAGAGAGAGTGAGTCTCATATAATAACCCCAGTGATCTACTTAAATATAAAGAGAGAGAGAGAGAGAGAGAGAGACTGAGAAAATGTTCGCAACAAAATACCTATCACTTTCTACAAGGCTTTTTCTATGCCAAAAGTATACGTCGATCGATGGACGGATCGATGCACCATAAAACTCATGTACAGTTCAAGAAGAGACCCAAAACTGAGAGGAGGGAAGTCTAGATTCTGGAAGATTCAACTTTTGCCAAAATTCAGAATCAGCATGGCATACTCTCTCTCTCTGCTCTTCTACTGTCTCTCTACGCTGGAGGAGACCTTCTCATGAGTTTTGTAAGTGTGGTTGGTGAGACGGGGAGTCAGTCACATTCTAGATTTCACATGAGCACTCTTTCTCTTTCTTCTCCGTCTTTTTTCTCCATTCCCTCTCTTCCATGTCTCTCTTCCTTGGTGAGACAATGTTGTGTTGAAATGGACTACAAGTAGAAAATAACCAAAAAAAGGAACAATCTCTCTCTTTTTACAAGAGAGAAAGTAGAGAGAGAAAGTTGGTCATTCATTTGACTATTAGGAAGGATGTAAAGAAAGGGAGAGCAAATTTCTGGCAGACAAACACACACACACACAAGACTCGCTGTGCACACGCATCCAGTATTCCAGTACGTGCAGCTTCTTGTTCCTCCTTTACTCTTATAACAACAAAGGGGGGATAGTTTGTCCTCATTTCAAAGGAGAACGCGACAAGGTGTAGCCACCTTCTCAGAAGGGAAACGTGAGGAGAACAATTTCAATGAAAAACTTTTCTTCTTCTCTCACTCTTTTCCTGGGAAACTCGTGCTTTAGAGTCTCTCCGATTTTTTCCTTTGGTGCACAAAACACACACGTGAATAATACAATCTAGCCAATGAACAAGGTGTATCACTGTACAAGGAAAATCGTTTATATTGAGAGTATTGGAACCCTGAATTCTTGGTAAGTTTCATTTATTTCTTATACCCTTCACTGTACACTCCAGATGTGTCTATCTTTTTTTGTATTAGACAATTTGTTTACTTTCTCTCTCTCTCTCTGCCCCTTCTCTAGGGTATACATATTAGACATGTATCAATTATTTTGATTAATAATTCCTCAATTTATGACTCTCTATGAGTCTATTGTCATAAAAATTGTAGAGAAACAAAACAAATTGAGACAAAATTTTTTCATATCTTACGAAGGCATATTGTTTCTTTTTTTTCTATTTGTAATTTTTATGAAAAATTGAATGGAGTATCTGACTCATTGTGTAGGGAATGAACAAAGAGAGGATTATTTTTTTTTGTTCATTTTTCTTTCACTTTTAAGAGTGACAAGTCTCTCTTTTCACATTCAAAGTGACGGATGTAAAAAAAAAGAGGACAAGAAATGAGGTACGCTGCGTAGAGAAAGAGAGAGAGAGAGCTCAACTTTCTCTTTTTTTTCATTTGACAAAACTTTCTCTCTCTCTTTCATCGTTTTTCTTATTCCTCTTTTACTTGTACAAATAAAACGAAAGAAGGGACATGGAGACAACTAAATTGATTTAACTTTAATCCTCTTCTAGGAAATGTTGGGCTTTGCATTTCCTTTATATAAATAATTCTCTAGTTACACTCACTTTTTATCCCTCTCTTTTTTTCCCTATTATTCTCTCAAAATAAATCTTATTAAATTTTTTACAACCCAGTATGACGGATATAATTAATTCTACAATTATCCTACAATATAATTAATACAACATTCTGTATAGGTATAGGTACATTTGAGTTGGAGGAAGATTTCCTAATTGAATTTGATTAAGAGAAGGTCAAAAGGATGAGAGGAGGAAAGGAGAAGAGACAGTACAAAATATTTCTCTTGGGTAATATTTTGTCTCCAAAATATCTTTTATATGAGACCATAGTTTATATTATAATCTTTTTAGTGTCTTTTTGGGATTCATAAATTTTGACAGATAAAACAACCAATAGTATTTCTATTTCACTCACAAAAAATTCTTCAAGGAAAAATAAACTCTAACCCTCTTGGTGAATGTGAGTATACTTTGAAACTAAATAAATTGAAAAATTACACAAAAAATATACATATCCCCACATATATACATTTTATATTATGGATACAAGGTAGAAAGAGAATTTAATTGTATTTTATGAGACAATTTCTACAAAATTATGGGGATTGTCAGATGAGAAGTTTGTGCATAAAATATTACGAGGCAAGAGAGAGAGAGAGAGAGAGAGATTGTAAATAAGAGAGGAGTAAAATTTCAATATCTTTTTTCATGTACAAATAAAACTTATTTGAAATTTACTTTTGGAGGAAATAATTTTGTTTGTAGTTTCACATTAGTCTTTATCTTTTTTTGAAGCAAATTAATCTACAACTTGCATCACAATAATTGTCTAGTCAGTTTGTTTAGTTTACCAAAAACTAAAATCCACATATACTTTACAGTTTACCCTCAAAAGACTTTCTCTTCACAAGTACAAGTCTAGAGGAGGAGAAAGAGGAAGGCTGTGCATTTTCGTTGAATGTAAAAAAAAGAATAGCTAAAATGACTCAAAAAAGTTTTGTTAACAAAAAAAATGAAACCTAGAGAGAAAAAATGGTTTGAAAAAAAGTTTGTTCCGTTCTTTAATAATTGAGATAAATATAAGCTGATAGGCTGTTCCAATTTTTCAATTTTGTGTGCCAAGATTAAATAACATGTACATATTGTGTATAATATGTATATATGTTATGGAGATTATGCTGGACGAGCAGTTTCTTGAACATGACCTTGTGTAAAACAATTTTCAGAGGACTTTGGAGCATTACTCTTTTCCCATGCTTCCGCCTCGGTAACCTCCCTCATTTTTTAGAAGAGTATATTATTCTCAGGCTTGAGTGACAGTTCCAATTGTAAAATTTAATTAATCCAGCCTCTCTCAATTTTTCTTCCCCCCCCCCCTCTTTACCCCCCTCTCTCTCAAGGTCCGTTGAATTCAGTTATTATAGTGGAATGCTACTGTGCAAAAAATTATGCGACGATTCTTTTTTTTTAAATTTGCATTGATCTGCATATCTTAGGACAGTCCCTTAAGACTTGAGACTTTATTTTTTACAAGTTGAATGAGTTAAATATAAAAATAATTAATATAAAATTGTCAAGTAGAGATTCTCCTTTTTTTCAAAAAAAGATATTCCATTTTTAATTATTTTTATACTTTTCCTCAAATTTCTTACTTCAAAGAAAAAAACCAAGACCTCCCTCCCTTGACTGGGTGGAATTTTTTTTTTAAGATTAATAAAATGAAATGAAGTTTAATTCATTTCAAAGAAGGAAGAAGAGAGAAAAAAAACATTTTTTTATACTTGTGTAGTATACTTGTTAATATAGATAGAGTTTGGAAGAGAGAGAGAGAGAGAGAGAGATAGAGAAGAATTTCAAAGAAACTGTGAGTTTTTAGTTTTTTGATAGAAATGTACTCAAGTAAATTGGGTCCCCAGGAAGACACAAAAAAATGTAATCAAAATGAAATGTTCAAAATTTATGTATTTTATATGCTCTGTCAGCTTTTTTATGACCCTAGAAGAACCCCAACTTAACTTTATATAACTTACCTACCACCACCACCTCTCCCCCTTTTTTTATTTACGTCGGCCCTCTTTTCTTTTTTCGTCCAAAAAAAAGAGAAAATAAGAGTCGTGATTTCAAAGTTTTCTCTCCTCTTTTTTCTGCCCAAGCTTGACTGCACTCCTCCTCTGCTTTTGATTCTCATTCAAATTGCCAAAAAAGGTAGAAAAAGTGGAATCTTGTAGTACAAATAATATGAGTGTATTATGTATATTTTGATGGAAAAAAATATTTTATCAAAGAGAGTTTTTTTTGCAAGTTGTGAAACGGAATATTTGGGTTAAAAAAAATTTAAACTTGAAAAAATCACCTGGTTGATTTCATACAAAAAAAATAATAAAATCTCTTGTAGTGAAACTCAAAGCTCATTTAACCTGAAAATTTGAATAAAGTTAGGAGACCTAATACACATAAGGAGTAGGATGCTGGCTTGAGTGTGACGGGATTTTCAGATGGTGACACACTGGAAAGGAGGCAAGGTCAGGAGGACCATCCTGTTGTCTTGTCTCTTATTTTCTGATTGTGAACAGTTGTTGACTATATCTATATATTACTCCCTTGACAGTATTTTATGATACATAATTTCATACGTTTTGTATAATCAATATCTCTTGGATTCTTGTATTCCATTAAATGTAATTAAATTTTTTGATCCGAGTCCAACGACTCTTCCCTAAATCAAGTCAAGGAGGAAGGAGAGAGAGAAAAAGTGACAAGTGTGATTTATATGTAGTGGATAGTAGAAAAGTAATATTTACAAAAACAAAATTTTATTCCTCCACTATCGTCAGTTTTTATCTATAACTACAGATATAGGACGATAGAACATTCAAATATTTTATACTCAAAATTTATTCTCATTCTACACCATCCTTGAAGTTTTTGAACACATAAAATACACAAGTTTTTGACATGTTTAGCAATGCAGAAATTAAATTTAATTATGGATACACAATATTTTCTATTTTGTTTTCAATATTCATCTAACATTACTACAAGGCAAGGCATAGATGAGTATTCCCATTTATTTTACCGGTGGGTGTAAAAACATAAGAAAATGGGCATTGGGATGAAGAATTCAACTCTGTTAAATTACATTATGTTCATTTTTGATGACTGAATATATTTTGTAACATTTTACTCATCACCTCTCATACAAAGCCTCGAGGGACGGAAACTGGAATGGAGAGAATTTAATTTTTTTTAAAAATTATTAACTCGTTTCTATATTACAAATAAAATCTCTACTATTTCTTTTACTCTTGTTAATTAAAATTTCAGTGTTTAAAGTTTAGAGAGAAAGAAAGAAATTATTAACTTTATTTTCCATTATTCAATTTCTCTTCAGTAAAATGACCGATATTTCAATGCAAAAGATATGAAAAAAATGAGTTCAATTTATTTAAGAAAAATAAATAATATTTTATATTATAAATATAATTTAAAAATAATAAACTTGACTCATTCTCTGATTTGTTTTTTTTGTCTCATTCAATTTTCAGGAGGAGGAGACTAGACTGTCAAAAGTGAAGAGGAGAAAGACGAAGGGGGATAAGAAGAAGAGAAAGTTTTTTTGTGTCCCAAAATTTTCAGTTTTTGTTTTTGTGGTTGAACAAGAGGGGGTTTCAACAAAAGAAGAAAATAAGATTGAGAGGGTGGGTGGAGGAGGGAGGGAGTACTTGAGACCAAAAATGGAAGGCATAAGTTTGAAAGAGAAGGAGATGAAACGAAGATTTTTTCGGAGAACAAAACGTTCTCAAAGATCACTTGACAGTTCCAGTCCAATACCAAGTCATAGTCCAAGTCTTGAATTAAATAATTCCATGTTTGCCCTTGCCACATCCTCCAACCCAAATTCTACAACAGTCGTGGCTCCTTCTTCATCATTCTCTTCAATTGGTGGAGTGTCAGGGACAAGTCGGGCATTTGGCACTGCTAGAGAGAGTAACAGTCTCGATGAAACTGTGATCAATAATACAGGGTAAGGAACAATAAACTGTTATATGGGTTTAAATGGATCTCGTCTGACCAAAATATTTGAAACTCGGACAAAGTAAAGCCCTACTCATTTATAATATTATGACCAAGTTTCATAGTTTGATTCTCGCTAGAACTGGAGAAAAAAATTGAAGAGCAAACGTTTTCGAGTCAATTTACTTACATCGTAGTTCTACCTTGCGACATTCTCGATTTTTTTTCTCTTGACACAAAAATAACTAAATTAATCTAAGTACACTATCTTGTTGCATGACTATTAGGCTTTCATTTCTGTAAAAATCAATTTAATTAGTTTCGCCATTTTGAAGCCATGAGCATGTATATTAGCGTACCCTTAGCGTACCCTCGGTTTTTACACTATGGGTGACCCTAGGTTTTGAAAAAAAAACTGAAAATCGAGTATAAGATGCCCAATGTGTTTCTAGACCTTCGACATATTTTTTTGATTTCAACTGGAGGGTTTAGTACAAAATAGGGAACTTGTATGTGCACGCAGAATTGGCAAAAAGTGCCAAAACAGCTACATCTGAAAAAAAGATCACTCAAAATGAAGTACCTACATTGGTATTTTTTGTGATCGAGTCCCAAAACGCAGGCCTTAGATATTATAGGGAGTTGTAGTACATGAGTTGGGCTAATTTAAAAAAAAGTTTCGAGTTTCAAAAGAATTTATGCCCAAAATGGCATACATGTTACGGCAAAACTCACAAACGTACCTTTTGCTGCTCACTCTTACGCAGTAAAGTGACTGGCATTCGACCTTAGGTCAATATTTTCAAAAACCCTTTAGAGAGTATAATCAGTCACTATTCCTGCATAACTCTACCAGTTTTCAAGAATCTAACATCTATCCTTTCTATTGTTCCCTACTCTGTAGAAGGATGGATCATCAACATCGACGATTCATGGCAGCCCCTAGAAGAGCCCGAAGTGCAGAACGATTTGAAGGGATGCGGGTTGCTTTCAATAGTCCAGGTGAGAGAGCGTCCCTACATAAAAAAAATATTTACACAACTTTTACTCTTTCTTTCTCCTCTCTCTCTCTCTCTTTTGCTATGTAATATCTCAAATATCTTCAACTCCAAAATACTCTGAGTACACTACACTATACAATACAACAACTGCGACGCTGTATAAAATTTGTTGAAATTTTTTTTCAAACATATTTCTTCCTCTTGACTACAAAGCAAATAAAAAAAAAGTTTCATTCCATACAAATTCTACTAAACCTAACTTATTACTACTATGTCTGTAGTAGTACAACCTAATATTTATATAAGAAAATAAAAAAAAACCTTGAACCTCAATAGGAAATCCAATCAATCAAATTCCATTAATTCCCTTGAATTCTTTTTACCTGCGTCCTTTTTTTACCGTGCCCATACCTTAACATTTATTTTTTCCCCAAGAAAAACTCAAGTTAAGAAAAAAAAGTGTTGCCACATTTTTTAAATTGTAAAGCCCCTCTACATGGTGACATGGACCTTTTTACATGAAATATTGCTCTGGTGTAGAAAATGAAGGTTAGTAGATTCAATGTTCCACTAATATATTCCCTATCCAATTTTTAGTCTATAGGTATGGGTCAGGTATACTATAAAACATGTCAAAAATTTACTCTATTACCACTCACAGCCCAAGATACGAGAGAGAGAGGGCTATTGTAGAAAATCATCGCATGGCTATTTGCAGTTTGTCTGCCAAATGGACTCAACATGATTAATCCCCCCTCTCTCTCTCCCTCTCCTGTATACTAATACAGATAGTTGTATAGACATTTGGGAGTGGGTTGATATATAAAAAAAAATTCTCAACTTAAATAGCCTCTCATTGTTCCTGTTTAGTTGGTGAGAAAAAAAATAAGACTAGAGAATAGTACATGTATGTACATGTATAGATTTTTAATGTGTGTACAAAGTTTTTTTTGGACTCAAGTTTTTTTTTCTTCATCCATTTGATTTACTTTTTTTTCTCATCGCTTCCATGCATGCGATCAAGATGAGAATAATTGTATATATAAAACTTAATCGATGTCAAAATGATAGAGCAATGTAAAGACCCGATTCCAATTCCAAAAGCCTGGGAAACCAGGAAGCTGCACTTATTTTTGACCAGTTTCTCTCTCTCTTAGTTAAATACAAGGAGAAATTGAATAGTATTCATATATACTAATGTATGTACCTGTACAAATATAATAATACATAATGTATTATTTGTATATACACTTGATACGATTTCTCCTTGAGTTTCACAAGGCAAAAATTTTATTTTCTCTTTTTCGTACTCGTACTCGTGTACACGAGGCACTCAAGACGTCCATTAAAATGTTGACACAGTTGAGCCCTTCTGGCTCATATTTTTTGACAGGTTTTTAGTAAGAGACATGATTAGGACTCTATTTTTTTCCATGAGGACATCTGAGTGGTTCACACACTAATTGCCATCCTATAATTTTTTCTTTGATGACGCTCCGGCCTCCACATTTGAGAGGAGCTGTAATGAAGAGATAATATTGGATTTATTTATAAAACGGATATTAATTTTTTATTATTTGCAAACGCCATTTCATACAGTCACGTGGATTAAAAAAAAAGTTTGGAGTTTTTTTTTCAACACTTTTTACATGATAAAGTGTAAGTGTAGAGAGAAAAAGAAGAAAGGAGTTTTTTTTTGTGGACAAAAAAAAAGTGGAAAGACTTTCTCTTCTTTTTTTAAAGAAAAAAAAGGGGGAAAGTCAGTGGGCGGTAGGGATTATGCTCCCAACTTAATCACAAGACAAATCAATGAGATAGGAAAGAGAGAAAGGATGCGGAGATGACATGAAAATGATAAAAAAAGACTCCAGAGTTGGCTTGTCGGCTCTCAATGGACCAAGTCTGGAGTATCTCCTCTTTGTATGTAGAAAATTGTGTGAGCTCTAACTCTCTAACTCCTCATATAACAGAGAATAGGACACAGGGGAAAACTTGGGAAGGAAATCAGTTGAGTCTCTCTCTCTCTCAAATTCCATATATGCAAACTATATTATATTATGCATATATGTATATATCAAGCATAAAGTTCTTTTTTTGTGCAAATCTAAAATACGGGATTTGAGTCCCATTGGTGGACTATGTTGACTTATTTTATTGTACCCCCCCCCCCTCTTCCCCCTTTCTCCTACTTTTTCTCTCCATCATCTTTCTATAATCATACTAAGTATACTAACTTTATGGAACTTTCTTTTTTTATATTTTATATAGTTTTATATATTAAAATATGTATGTATAACGTAGCCTTTAAAATGTATTAGAATTTAAATTTTTTTCTATGTTCATTTACGTTTTACTAATTAAACTCGCCCTTTTTTTCTTTTCGGAATGGCTGACAATTGTTAAAATACAATTTATTTCTCTTAAACTTTTTCTACTTTCCCCGTGTACATTACTTGTCATTAATTGAGAGGAGAGAAAGCCTTCAAATATTGCAAATTACTAAATAACAAACGTCTATCGTTTTCTCTCTCTCTCTTTGTACGTATCAGTAAAAAAGAGGAAAGAGAAAGTTGTACATTGAGAACTATGTTCAATTTCTTTACAAGAGGACAGTAACAGAGTTGGGAAGGGCCGTAAAGAAAGTCGGTTGAGAAAAAAAGAGAACTAAGAGAGTTTTATTCTCTCGTTTCCTTTTCGTCTTTGAACGTCTTGAAGAAAAGAGAGAGAGAGAAAAGTTTCTTGAGCTGGAAAAAAAGTTGTTAAAAAGAAACTTGCATGTCATTGGGAATTCAGGGGGATAAAAATGTAGAAAAAGGAGAACAATCGAAACTATTAGCTTATAATACAAAAACTATACATATGTACATGTGTATGTATATCTGTATACAACAAAGAGAGAGAGAGAGAGCTAAATTGATGCGTATAAACTCTCCCTCTTTCTCAATTATCCGCTTGGTTAAAATTGTCAGGATGTAGACTAGTTAAATTGCTGAATTTTATTTTTCTCTTTCGATTTCTTTTCTTCAAGGAGATGAAATGCATCCGCGGAACTTGCGCGGTTCACCACAACTAATACGGACAGGTGGAGGAGGAGGGACTTTGAATGACTTGGGTCGAGGATCAGGGTCAGGATCACAAACTCCAACAATGCCAATGCCATCCCCACCACCTCCATATGCCTCTGCCGTGACGGATGTACGAAAGAATAAATTGAACATGGACAATTAACTTGAATTTCATGACTAATACGAATTTTATTATTTGGTCATCCAGATAACTGGCCCACCCAGTTACCGTCAAGCTGTGGCAGCCATGACAGCTCAAGCTCAAGGGATTAAAGCCAATAATACCGGAAATCGTTATACCATGCCCCACAGAGGAGGAACTCAAAGTTTTGACATGGGGGGTTATCCAACTGGAACAACGACAGGTTTGAGGTCAGCCGCCTCCGTTCCTGCTTTTCATGCTGATGACATCATTTGTAACTGTTCAAAATGTCAGGTGAGTCTCAAGTTGAAAAAATAGAAAATTTTGGCCTTTTTTTTCTTCTCATTTTCCCACTAAAATTCAATTTAATTCCACTAGTCTAGTGTTTAATGGGGAACATAATGGGAAGGAGGAGGAGGGAGAGAGTAAAATATTATGATGATTTGGTGGATTCTTTTGCTGTCAATCAAATTCTCTCGGCATGTTTTCATGATTCCCTTTGTCACTTTATTAATACTTGTCACAAAGTTGAAAGGTATCATCATCATACTTGAAGGTAAGACGGTAGGGGTATAAGGTAGACTTGGGGAAAAAAACTTTCACCCACTCAAACCATTTATCTTGCTGCCTGAAGCAGTTTGATGCAATTTATCTTGTATGATATATCCCCTCCTCTACTCTGTACTACAACCACCTACGTCCTCTTGACAGTCTCTAATCTTTTCCTGGAGGAAAAAACTTGTTATTTGTTATATTATGCAAAACTTATTAAATCATCTTTCTTTTAATCCCGCCCAATGCGAGAGAGAGAGAATTGAAGATTTTGTGTAATTTGAAACGAAATAAATAAAGGAAGCAATTATATTGTTTGAAATGGTTTAAAATGAAATAAATATTACATGAAAAATTGTACCCACTACAAATAGAATTAAGAGAGAGAGAGAGAGAAGTTTTAATATGGAGATGAAAACTTGTAAGAAATTTGATTTCTCAAAAAGACCTTTTCTTTCCTAATTGAAAGAGAATCAAGAAAAGTTTCTTGGCTTTTGGCTTGACCTTTTCATTGAAAAAGTATTATATTATATGAGTACGTGCATGTAATTTAATTGCAGTTTTAATATATAAAGGGAGATAAAAATAAGAAGTTGCCAGTAAAGAAATCCGACTTTCTCTTTCTCTCTCTTCATGCCACTAACATCCACAACTTTGATTTCCCCTGAAAGAGTTTTGGCTTGTTCACTTGTCTCTCTTTGTCAATCCAAATGTTTGCACTTTGTAAGGTCTCTCTCTCTCTCTCTTTCTCTGTTTCTGTGTAATAAGATATTGGCAAAGAGGCAAAGTAAGCAAACTTTCCCTATCTCTCTCTCTCCTCTCTCTATCTGTGGCCCCTTGTGTGTGGGAGTATAGGGATGGAAAAGAAAAAGTGAAAATGAAGGGGGGAGTGAAGGTCAATTTATTTTGTTGAAATTGATGGGTCAACAAATTCTTTTTGGTTTTCCTCATTCTCTTATCTTTCCCCTAACTATGCCTACTACTATGCCTAGTATTTTGGGTGAAAGTCTCTAATTTATTATTACGACGATGGGTTTCTCCTCTTTTTTGAGAGATAGATATGAAACTTGTATTATATCTTTAGTTATTCCATAAATTTCTACTGAAAAGATTCATAAGGTTCTGTTGAAATGAAGCACATGTCATTTCCATTATCAAAGTGACCTTCCCCCCCCCCCCTCCTCTCTCTCTTTCTCTCGTTCTCTCTCTCATTTTATTAAGTTACGATGAAATGTGATGGACATGTAATTATTATAAGAGAATTATATTTTTAATTGGTCAATGACTCATTATTGTATCATATTTGCCTGTGAGTTCAGTTTTCTAGCATGAAAGATAATTTTTTAAATTGAATTTTGTAGGCTCTTCGACGTCCAAATGAAATGGGGTATGACAATGATGCCGTCTACATGGGTGAGTAAATTTTATGTACTTAATTTAATTTACTCTGTAAACAATAATTTGTACATGGCATTACTGTATAAGTGTATTACTAAGAGGAGAGGAGATTTTCTACGACATTAAAATTTGAAACTGAAATTATTAAATATTGAAAACATTTCTAGAATTTGTTTTCTACAAAATTCAAGCCATAAAAACTTGTATACATAACTCTCATACTCTTAATACTCCTACTACAGAGATAAATTGAGGTGGAGTGTTTATCTGAAAATGTTGACGTTGCAGAAAATCTCCTTATAATAATGTTTTTCCATAAAATTTTGAGTTAAAACTATAGTGGAATTTTGAAATGAGTCTAAATTCTCAATTAATTCATTAGAGAGTCAAGCTTTCTTGATGCACGAGATAATGACTGATGGAATGGCATTCTGCACAATCACGTAAAAGAAAATCGATTCTCCTCTCTCTCTGCCTCTCTCAACTCAACACCTTTCAACATGATGGAATTCAATCAAAATTTTGACGAGAAAATTCCAAAAGAGCTTTCCTTTTTCCTTTGTATTATAATATATAAGTATCTCATGTTTATATCTCTGTATTGTGTATGTACAAGTGAGTGGGTAGTCGATAGAGTAGTCTCTTGTACTGATAGAGCCTTGGGTTATAAGTTGAGCTACCCGTTCCCGTATGTACATTTTATTTTTTGCTCCGCCACACCCGTTCACAACATTTTAAGCAATAAAAGAATCTCTGATCACGAGACCGAGGTTTCAAGTCATTTTGACCTAGTGAAAAAAAAGTGGAAACATTTCTCTGGAACATGAATTCCAAGATTTGTTTTTTTGAAGAATAAAATAAATGAATTCCTATTTACTAGTCTCGTATTTGTTGTGCATTGCATTTCATTGCACAACAACAATTAAAATTAGGAGGGAGTACAAAATACAATTAATTCCCATTCCCTTGAGGCTAGAGATGAACCGTTCATCATGAATGAGGGTACTCAAATGAGGGACACTCTCTCTGTATTGAACTATCCACTCGACACGCTTTATACCTGTCTTATGACTATGTCTATGGGTTATATAGTTAAATTGAGGTGGGCGTAAAATAAAACAAAAGAGACTCTTGATTGCCATTTTAACTTACCTGTCTCCTCCTCGTCTTCATTTTCTCTATCCAATTTTCTCTGTATAGAAAATTGTCTTTTCAAAGCCATCCAATATTACATATTTCACAAATGACCACTTTTGTCTATTTCATTTTCATGTTAAAACTATTTAATTTTAACATTTCACAACATAAATTTTCCTCTTTCTTTTTCCAAGTACCTGAAAATTCTACCTGAAATTTAATATGAAAAGTGGAGAATAATACTAAATTATTTATTATGAGATTTGAGTGGAGAACAGGAAAAAATTTGAAGAGGAGATTTTCGTAGAAATTAAATTAAATTGTCTATAATTATATAGACACCACAAAAAAATGGAACATAAATGTTCATACGTAGGGAGATCAAAAAGTAATGATTATGATTTTTTTATCTCCGTTCCTTGTAAACCGATCACCAAGATATTTTAGTATGTTGTACTGGAACTTGTTAGGGGCCCATA
>JAQIVZ010003545.1:0-13478 GCA_034700945.1 Arrhopalites spinosus
TGTAGACCTCTAACAAGTTCTAGTATAACATACTAAAATATCTTGGTGATCGGTTTACAAGGAACGGAGATAAAAAAAAAATCATAATCATTACTTTTTGATCTCCCTACGTAGTACATTTTTATTTATTTTTGTGCTATTGATTCTCTTATATGTGGAGAAGGGGTACAAAGTTGAGAAATAAATTTAAAGTATGAGTCATAGACTTATAGAGAGGTTTATTTTGAGAAATCAAAGATGCAGATTTTGACAGGATACAGTAAGAGATCATTGTGTTACTAGCTTTTTGTTTTACTTTTTGGGTTTGTTTAAAAAATTGTGATGTAAATAAAATATGTAATTAGTTATGGTAGGAGAATATTTTTATTGATCGGTCATGGATCATAAGTGTTTGGTTTTTCTGTTAACATTAGCCTCAGGTAATGTTAATTACTCTTTGAGGGTTTTTTCATTAGATTATTGTTTCCGTAGTGTACTTTATGGATGAGTTTGTTGTTCCATTGCGCAAACTTTACTTTCACAATTTTCTCCATTTTTTATTTCATTTTAGTAATAATGTTGCTTTTGTCTCTTTCCTTTATTCTTCTTGTATGATTCTTTGATCTTTATTTTTCCAGTCGGTCTGGGACTAGTAGTGCCAAAGAGAAAAAAAGAGAGTCTTTTTTTCTTATTTCAATCATTGTGGTCTAGAATTTTTTCTTTGCTCTATATAATGTATATTTATAGATCTTGAAAGAAAGTGAGAGAGAGAGAGCAGAAAAATGTAAGGAGATGGCTCATGATAATTTTTTTTCTGCCATGCATTTTTAGACCATGTTCGTTCATGATAGAGAGATGCTGTTTTTTGTTCATGAAAGACGTGATGGATAGTTCATTAATGGATGTGATAAGATGGAGTTATTAAGTGGTGTTGGTGTAATTTAATTACGAAGTGTTTTGTACGTGAATTCTTGAAGAGAGCCCTGCCCTTGGTCTGTTTTTTGTCTTAAATTTCTCTAGTTTTTCATTGGTCTAGAGAGTCTTCCTTCGCTTGCTCTTTTCCATTGTTCTTTTCACCCATTCAGAGCCTTTTGAGAAGTTTTAGATGGAATTAATAATGATGTAGGCCTGGAAATTGTGTAGTCACCTAAGTGTACTGTAGTTATGGGAGAATATGTTGCATGTAATGACATAATGGAAATATATTATAGTGCTGCCTTTTCCCTGTATTTTAATTGTTATTTTAATGTCTACGCACCTACCTTTACCAGTTACCGTTTCCTTTTGTGTTCTGGTAATTATATTCGGTACTTGTCATACAATGGATGTGTATTTATAAATATGACTCATTAGAAAAATTATACATAAATTGTCTGTTTAATTTAACATGAAAGTTTGGCTAGTGAGCAAGGGAAAAAAGTGTAACCTTTTAATTTGAGGCTTGGACGTAATGTGTAGATTGTAGATTATTTTACATGTCTTTTCTCTTTAGTTTTTTCTTCTTCGCCATGTGGATGATAATGTGGAGTACAGTCTGTCTGTATTGTTATATAAATTCTCTTGTTCAAGTCAAAAGCCTGGAAGTGAAAGGAGGGGAAAGTTGAAAATAACGTAAAAAAAGTATAAAATATGGCTCAACTTTTAGTCTACTCTTGGGACAAATTGTCATGGTCAATGGTTTTTTTTCTCATGGTAAAATTGGAAATTATGAATTCTAGGCATGAGAATGTATAAAAGTACAGAGAGTCAGTATACATCGATATGTTCTCGTATAATTTTGATCATTCGCCGAAATTTCAAAGGAGCGGCAGGAGATGATATGGTATGACTCGACAACGACCATGAAAAAATCGATATCGACTGTCTCTCTCTCTCTCGCTTTCTCTTCTTTGGAAACTATAGAAATTACATGGGGTGGAGAAAGTAAGGGAAAGTAAGAGGAAAATATGAAATTTATTCACTGGGTGTAGTAACAATGTAAAATTTACGACTTTGAAAGGAACATTCCTCGGTAGAACACACACTAGGTTTCACATGAGTGTGTACAAGTCATTTTCGACTAAACCAATACAACTTGTTTTATTTTTTTCAAGCCAGAGTCGAGTTGGCTGATTTAAAATTCTAGTAGATTTATTCGGGTGAGACATCAGCTTGTGTACTTTTCTCTGTATAATATAATAAGTCTTGTCTTGTCTTGGGTAACAGGTGTGTTCTTGATGCGGTTTCCATAATTTTCTTGTATGTTTGGTGAGAAAATGCCAGCAATATGTAGCTCCTCTACCAATTTTGAACTGTTGGCAGTCATGATTTTGGTTTTCGAATCTTATATTAAATTTCTTATTGGTGAATTTGTAATAAGATGAAAGACAAGGACAAACGATGATGTTGTTAATTTATGTAGAATGTGATGATGGAGTTGATAAATAAATTAATTTAATGTACATGTATTGTTAATTTGATTATTTTAGCTGGGGCCGAACTCAGGTCTTCACATAATAATCTTTGATGAGATCGATGCAATTTGCAAGTCAAGAGGAAGTGTTGGTGGTGGTACTGGCGTTCATGACACTGTCGTCAATCAAATGTTGTCAAAGATTGACGGTGTGGATCAGCTGAACAATATTCTGGTGAGGTTTTCTTTTGTTGAACAAAATTTGTTTGAGTTTTATTTTATTTTATAATAGTTTATTTGTTTTTAATTTGTCAAGTCTATTGAGAAATTGTATTTCTTTGAAAACAACTTTGATGTACAAGTTTGAGACGAGATGTCTTGCAAAATTAATGTTAATTATTTTTTTGTTTTAATAAATAGGTCATCGGGATGACAAACAGAAGGGACATGATTGATGAAGCTCTTCTTCGACCCGGTCGTCTCGAGGTAAATTAATAAAGTTTTTTTTTTGATAATACAAAGTGGCTTGCTATTAGTACTGTACTCGAATCAAAAGTTTTTTAATGTGTTCATGCCACATTGTTAATGGTGCCGTTGACCCATGCTACATGGTATCGATTTGTTTATAAAATTTTGTGAGAGAGAGAGATTCTCGATACAATGACACGCGAGTTCTCAAATCCTTTTAGTAAATATACTGAGTAGGTTAAATATAGAGTAAATCTGTATTTGTACAAAGCTTACAAACATAGAATGGCTGAAGTACAAGTACACAAGAGTTTCTCTTGTTTTTTTCAAGAATATTGAAATGGTGAAACTATTCTTTGCAAATAAATAATATTGAATTTAATTAAATAGACTTGAAACAAATTTTTTGAATTTTTTTTACGGAAAAAGGATTAGAAAGATTAGAAATAGTTGCTGGGTGACTAGGATATACTATTTTGAGATTATTTTAAGTGGAGGTCATAAAGTTTAGGTCAGTATTGTATTGTAAATTGAGCTAAGAAAATAATTTTACTTTACTAGGTAACTGTCAGCATGGATTTATTATTATTGATCATACGCATACTTCATTTCTGACTATGGTATATTTCTGACTTATATATTTTTAGTTTGAACAAATTTAGGACTGCTCGTAGAAAGTTGTAAGTTGTAAGGTAGGAGGAAAGAGTGAAAAAAATCAATGAAAGAACTCACTCCCTATATTATACAAATAGGCATAGTTTGTAATTTGAAGAGGAAAGAGTTGTTAAGGTTGAATGGTTTGAACAGTTAGAGCCAGTTTAGACCTGATTTTTTTCCCTCACTTTCTCTGCAATATTTGTAATCATGATGAAAAGTTTTCTACTAGTTCTTTTTTACATCCGTGCTCATGAGAGGAAGTAGCCTTTTTTATGATGATTAGAATTCATGAGTTTGAAATTGCCTACATACAACTTTATTGCTTGGTAATAATTTGTAAAAGTAATCATGCAAAAAATAAATAATATATTTTTCATCCCTAAAAAAATAAAACTAAATACTTTTTTCGTGATGCAGTTTTACATTTTTCACGTCAAGGACAAGAAATACAACTTTTTTTTGTAAGAGAAATGTGTAAGGATAGGTAAATGTCAAATATGAATTTTTTTTAAAAAAAAGTAAAAGGAACTAAAGTCTTGTCATGCATATTTATTAAAGGTCGATATTATTACAGTGTACTCGTTACATTATTATGTGACGACTGTAGAGGAAGGTGAATTTAGTGACACAAAATGTACTAAAAGGTTTGAAGTTGTGACATAATAGCTGAGTGTGTGATTTGAAGCGAGCCATGTTCATTTATAAAATGTATTAATGAAGTGGTTTGTATGCAAGAAAAGTTACATTGTCGTCTTTCCTTTCTTTTTTGGTGCATGTTGAAGGGGAAGAGCTGTAAGTAATAAGATGGAGAAAAGAGGATTTTTTTATATGTATCTACGTACCTACAGATATGTAGAATTGTAGAATATTATTAGTAACTTTTGTAGAATGTAGTTATACAGAGTCATGTAAATGGGTGAGGACTCAGGTTCCTTCCTGTTCATAGCATCTGGGAATTGATACTGGATGGGGAGAGAGAAAAGGATCTTGTGGATAGAGAAAGAGTTGTAAAGGTTTATAGAACGAAAGGACTTTTTTTACACTCATTTAAAGCAATTGTCATGTGTTATGTTACATTGACTCATTGTACAAGTTAATTTCTTACAGAACTAGAGAAACTAAGTCATGTTGTAAAAAAAAGAAAGTGAGGAGAGTTCATCAACGCCTCCTTCTTTCCCTTTCATTTATAATGCATGACATGGCAGCTGTTGTCCTTGGATTTTAAGTCTGAGTCTCTCTCCCCTTCTGACTTTAGTGGGCTTCTAGTCGAGTACTCTAATTTACTGTTTTACTACAAAGATTTTTTTTAGAGCTGTTCAGTGTTCACTAGTACCAACTTACATGTGTAGTTTTTTTTACATGATTATTTGGCGAGAGCACACAATACATTGTAGGAGTGTTGGATGTTTTAGTATAAAAGATGGTGCTTTTATTTTTTTAGTAAAATTTCTCTCTCTCTCTTGTATTGACTTTTTTTTACGACGAGTTTATATTATGTGAAAAAGAGGGAGTTTTGAGGGGGACTACATGGATGAATTTAAATATTATAATAATTTAATGTTTTTAAAATTATTTTTTTCCTTTCTATGCGCACAGGTTCAAATGGAAATTAGTTTGCCGAACGAGAAAGGCCGTGAAGACATTCTTGTTATTCATACGGCCCTCATGAAGCAACATGGAAAATTGGCTGACGACGTTAATATCAAAGTAAGTTCTCCTTGTGATATATTTTATGACCCATCAATGTGACTGGATGTATGGATACCTTTTATATTATAAAATTATGCATGTAATTTTTATTGACTATATGAGAATGTGCATAGAAATTTATCAGACGAAAAAAGTTTATGTTGTTTTTTTGGCGAAGAATTAGTTTTTGAATTTTTGATTAAACTTTTTGGTTCTGTGAGAATGTTTTTCGTCAATGTAATCTCTAGACCACATTGGCATTGAAAGTTTCTGGATTCTAAATTCTTGTTCCTTTTTTGCATTTATAATTTGAATAATTGGAAATTTTTTATGAGGTTGCTCTTTTTTTCTTGGTGATAAGTTAGAGAGGAGAAAGAATAAAAAGAAGGTGGATTAACGATGGGGATGAGAGGGACGTGACGAGGATGACTTTTAGCTTGTCGAGTGAGCTAAAAGAAAGTTTTTTCTTTCCCTGCCTTTGATCGAGATATGGTGAAAGTGAGAAAAGGGAGAGATGGAGTGTGAGACGTCAGATAGAGAAAGGGAGTAGGAGGAAGACATCTGGAAGTAAAACTAAGAAAGTAAAAAAAAAGGAAAAGAGTTTTAAAATTTTTTTTTTACGTTTTCATGTAAACGTGACAGCAGGGTCTTTTTTAGAGCCTCTCACTGTCCTCTTTTTATACAAAAAAAAGTAGATACTAGGTAGATAAGGAGAGGAGGAGATTGTGACTTGAAGTGTGCCGAAATCCTGTAATTTGTGTGTGTCCTTAGATTTGTTGACTATCTTATTGTCCTCTCTAGTCTCTAGTTGGGGGAAGAATGCTTACACCATGCTTCATTTGGGACATGTTCTCTTTTGTAATATTTTGACTGGAAGGAAAATGTTGGAAATTTACTACATTCAAAGAGAAAAAGTGTAGAGTATGTACATAATTATGATTTTTTATAGATGGAGAAAGAAAAGTTGTAATAGTCAACGACTCAATGTATATGGAATATGTAGCTATACCTGAATGTTGAATAGAAGTGTAAAGATTTAGGATAAAATATTACAATGATGGGAGAGCAGGTGGAGATTTTTAGATGACAAATCATGAGAAATTACAGGGCTTTCAAAGTGAGATAATTGGAGTTGTCACATGATGTTGTTTAACAGACATAGTAATTAGTACCTTATGTTAACTATTTCGTCTAATATTTTTCCATGTTCAACTCATGGATGCGACAGATTGCAGTTGCAGTGTAGAATACTGAAATTTTGACTATGATATCTAGAGCTGGCCAACTTTTCAGTATTGTGTATGCTCAGTCATTTAATATATTTTTATTTTCATATTGTCATAATACATTTTTTTGTTTTGTTAAAAACAAAATGTTAATTTTAGATACATTTCATAATGAGATTGTTAGAATATTTATCATTTTCAGTTTGTGTGAGATGAATGAAAAAAAAACATTGTTTTGCATGTTGGTCAAGTATCTTGTTATTTATACTCATTAAATTGATTTGATGTGCTTGCTTTTTTAAATGATTAATTATGCAATGTAATTTTCTAGGAATTAGCAATATTGACGAAGAATTTCAGCGGTGCTGAATTGGAGGGATTAGTTCGAGCTGCTCAATCCACTGCCATGAATCGACTCATCAAAGCTTCGTCAAAGGTAAATTGAAAAAAAGTATACATGTCAACTTGAGCTACTTTATGCCAAGTGGACTTGATTAAATATTTATTAGGGGTAGTGTTTTAGAATAAATATTTCAAGTCGTTTCTTTTATTCAAAGTCTTACTCTCTTTTTTTCTACTTCAAGTATAATGATTTCGTTTGGAACGGCAAGAAAAATAGGATAATAAAGTTGACTATAAATAATCAGAGTGAATTTGCTTACCATTGATTTTCCATCTACTAAATTGCAAAAAATACGAGTTTTTACCTTTGCAAGTAACAGCCTTCATTTTTTACTGACTCAGTATAGTCAAAGATATTGGAGTTGTATGTGTGTAGAAATTCTGTATTCAGTGGTACAGGAAATACAAATGACACGCGAATCATGTATGGAAGAGTAAGAAAATCACAAGCAGAAAAATTGATGAAGACCGTTAAACCCCTTGAGGGTAGGGAAATAGAAAAACCGTGTAAATGTAACAGCAGGTATATCTATCATCACACGGAAGTTTTTTTTTTGATGAAATGGTGATGATGATGGTGAAACGGAAAAGAAAATCGGTGCGAGTGATAAGATGATTGGATGGCCTGGCTTTTTTATTATTATTTTTGGGACAGCTTGTGACGTTCTTGAGAGTATTTTTTTTGTCAACGTATATTTTCGTACATAGGACCCTCTCATTCTATGAGTTAGACGGTGGGAATTGTATTAGAAATGTAGGTGTGTGAACAGGAGGAAGTGATGAGTAGCATATAAAACTTATTTTACAATTTATTGACCAATGGGATGAATTTGAAGGTGACAATAAATTATTGTAAATTGATGGCTCTGTAATTGATTTTTTCTCTCTCTCTTGTTATTTTTTCTCGTCTCAAGGTGGAAGTAGATTCGATGGCAATGGAGAAATTGAAGATCAGTCGGTCGGATTTTCTCAATGCTCTTGAGAATGATATCAAGCCAGCATTTGGAACGAGTCAAGAGATCCTTGACATGTGTCTAGGTATTTTTCATTTTATTTTTTTATTTTTTACCAAATACAATTCTTGTATAATAAAAATTGTAGACAATTCAAGTAAAGAGTAGAAATTCAGGTGTATGATGTAGGTTAAACTATGTATGTTAACTATACAAGCGTGACGTGCATGAGTGCATGTATATATAAATGTTTAAGTAAAAGAATAATTTATTTGTTTTTTGGAAGTTGAGTGTGTTGAATTATTAAATTTAATGTGTTTGTTCTATATGTGTGGTTTTTTAGATCGAGGTTTCAGCAACTGGGGTTCTCCTGTTTCCCACATTCTTGAAGATGGTATGCTGCTCATACAACAGGTCGGTCACTGTCATTTTCTTATGTCTATTTTAACAATCGTAGAATTCAAAAACTGTTGTTATGTCTACCTATTTCCTCTTCTTTTCTTTGGTCTTCCCCGTTCCCTGTCTCTCTATTTTTCTCTCCTGTTTCCTTTTTCCTTCTTCTTTTTTCTCTCCATTCCCTAAAGGGTTGCCTTGAATTTCGATTCGAGTCTGTGTGGTAGAGACATGTTTTGGGAAAAAGTCAAAGCTAAATAGAAGAAAGAAGGAGAGCAACAGAAGAGGAAGATTCTTGCACTTGTGCGATTTCAACTTGTGCTTTCTAACAAGAGAAAAGGCACAAGGCATGAAGTGGAGGATGACTTTTTTGACAGGAAGACAAAGTAGTATCTATAGACAGCCTCCTACTGCTCATCTTACATAAAACCAAGTTGAGGAAAATTTCCCGTCTTTTGGTTAAGCCAAACGTTCCTTTTCCCATTCTCATCTTCACAGCTGGTTTTCCCACCAATTTCCTACACATTTTATTTTTTGCTTCCTCCTTCTACTGTCAGTCTCAAGTACTTATCTGTAAATCGAGGGGTTATCCTCTTCTGTCTCCTCGTCTTACTATGGATGCTCTCTATTTCTTCTCTCTCTCCTCTTTGGTGTTTTGTGTAAACATGTTGTGGAGAATGAGGGAAGATTGGTTTGTTGTTGATAAATGAGTGACTTTATATTTTATCATTGTAGGCTCGAAGTCCTGAAAGTTCTGGCCTTGTCAGTGTTCTTTTGGAAGGAGCACCCAACACGGGAAAGACAGCATGTGAGTAGTTTTTTTCAAAAAATTATAACATTAACTGTTATAATAATTATTCAATTTTTGTGTGATACTTATGTATATTGACATTAATGACTGTTCATCTTTTTTTTGTACATGTTTTCAGTGGCAGCTCAACTCGCTAAAAACTCTGACTTCCCATTTATTAAAGTGTGCAGTCCAGAGGATATGGTTGGATTTTCAGAATCAGCAAAATGTCTTCAAATCCGAAAGGTAATCTTTTGAAAAAGAAGGATTATTATGATTCGTTTACAGGATGAGATGGAATTATGACTATTATTTTGAGATTATTTTGTGAATTGATTTTTTATGTTTTTTTTCCTTTTGTTGTTGTTGTTTCTTGTTTATCATTTTTTGAAAAGAACATAGAAAAAAAAAGTTAGGGAAAATTGTTTTGTACTTGGCAAGTATTTGAGAATGATTTTATTTTTAAAATAGGTATTTGACGATGCGTACAAATCATCCTTGAGTTGCATCTTGGTGGACAATATCGAGCGTCTTTTGGACTATGGGCCCATTGGGCCTCGTTACTCCAACTTGACACTCCAAGCACTCCTAGTTCTTCTCAAGAAGCAACCGCCAAAGGGTCGTAAACTCCTCATCTTGTGCACTACATCTAGAAAGTATGTTGCCTTATTTATATAATATTTTTTCTTGTTTCTTGCGACCTACCCGCACAACCTCTTTCTCTCTCTCTCCTTCAAGGATTTAACTTTTGCCATCTTCCTTTCTCTTATACGAAGCAAGACTTTGTAGCATGTAATCCCTCACAGCTCTCTTTGGCGTTAAAAGAGCTTGCGTGCTTGCCTACTTTTTGGCATTGGCATTGCCCCTCATCCAATAATTCTTCTTCTTCTATACAAAATTCTATTATCCTCTTTTTCCTCGTACCGTCCATTGTAGATGCGAAGGACCTTGATTCGGAATTCATAATGTGGAATCCTGCGTCTTTTGGATGTTATTTTTTTTACATTTTATACGAGTAATGCTGTTGAATCGTGATTTTGTACAATTCATTTTCCCCCTCTCTCTTTCTATCATTCGTACGATACAGTTATTGTTGTTTTCTCTCTCTCTCTCTCTCTCTCTCTCTATTTGAACTTGTGTGATCGTCCCGTTTACCTGCTCATTTTTTTCAGTAAACCACACTCGATGTATTGTTCTTGTCACGAATACAATTCACTACTGAGGCTTTTATGATTATTATTATTATCAGAGAAAGTTACAATGTACTAGACATGGATGGGGGACTCGAGGTTTCATGTAAACAAACATTTTGAAAGTATATACATTTCTCAACAAAGTTTTTGAGGGATACTTTAGCAATATCTAAGACATACATACACTATAATAGTTCCCTTGCTTAGACTGATGAGACGACGGCAAATAGTAACAAAGGGACGAGGACAATGACATGGGGAGAAAGCAGGGGAGAGTGAATTGCTAAACTTTCCATGACTCCAACAAACTTTATTCCCTTGGTCTTTTTGTCATAGAGGTAGCCTATGGTTTATAATATTGTAGATATTGTATCAATTTATTCATCATCTTCATCTTCTTCGGCGTCCTCTTTTTCATCTCTCTCTCTTTCTCTCTCCAAGAGTTAAAAAGTCTGGTACATACTTTATCATCTTAACTTGTACTGGCGCTTGCGTTATCTTTCTTGATATGTAAATGGCACACGGTGCAGAGTTTTTTTTGGGTTCTGCGGCAATTTTCTTTTCCCTCATCTTCCTGTGCTAATTAAAAAAATTACGAGAAAAAAATAATTTGTAGCTCTTCTCATCAACGTATTTTTTTTGTAGTCGACACCTGATGTATATATTTTATCTCTCCTAGTCTTTTTTTTTAGACTAGGTGTTTGTACCAGACTCATTTTGTTGATGATGAAGGCGGGGAAAAATGTTGTTCATGTTGGTAAGAAAAAAAGATTAGAAATTTGGTTGGTTATATGGTCTGGTATATGTGTAGTTCTACATTCATAATGTGTATATGTGAATGCAAGTGTATGTTTTGTAATTAAGACAATTAGCCACTGTGTATGATAATAAGGAGAGAAGAGAGAGTAATATTTGAAATTTTATGATGGTATTATTTCAGTTTCAAGCCAAGTTTTTTAACTTTGTACTTATTGGCTGTATCCCAGTAAAATGTAAAAGTTTTTAAGGATTTATATTCAGACTTGACTGCTTGTATGCCAAGTCTTTTTGTACTATGGATTGTATTGTATGTAATGTAGGGAAATTAAGAGTTGAGAAACAATTTTTAGTCACTGTATGTAATAATTATATTTTATTATAGTCATTAATTAAGTTTGGTATTTTACGGAAGTTGTCCATCCCTGAATTTAATTCTCAGAAATGTGAATGGATTTCCCGTTCTCAAAGTATTAGAGGGTACACCCAAATCCATGAAAATTGGCATTTGATGATGAGAGTCTCATAAAATGGCTATAATAAGTGACTCTGGCTTTATTTTTCATTTGTGTTGGTATACGCTTTTGAACTAATACTACTTTTAAGAGTTTTTAGCCTGTAGTCTTGTAATGATGTGTGTAAACTTTGACGTGATTGTAGCCAGTATCCGGTGTAGTAGTATCTGTACAATATGAAAATAGCTTTTGGGAATATTTACACATTTTTGAGACTACAAAATATATATATATATATCATAGTTATAATTTTAATATGGTCACTTGTACTACTTACTCATGACCTGTGATGAGATTATACTTGAAAACCAGAGGCTCTTTTAATCTCACAGTTGTGAGCTTTTAACTGTAAAGAGGTGTTACTGGAGAGGAATATTTGTCCAGATATTACTGGAATCATTGTTATTAAAACTTGTTGCTACAATCAGTATTGTCCTAGTACTAACTACATTATTTTTAGTGATCATTTATAATCTGCATTGTGTATTAGTATTCATAGAGGAATTTTGAATGGACTGTATAAAATTGTCTCTTTGTATTGAGTTGTGTAGTCCAATGGAAATCCCAGTAGAATATTTGAATGGCATTTGTATTATTGTCACAATAGTCATGGCTTATCTCTTAAGTTTCATGTTGACAGTTGAGAATTCTTAGTCTCGTACTTAATCTTGATGGAAGATTTTGAAATGAATAGGAATATCAAATGGGATTGTATAATGTTACTACTTGAGTGCCTTGTAACTTGAAATTGATTCATTTTGAATTCTAGTTTAACTACTAACAGTGTAGATTTGTTTGTTGTATTGTAGGAATTTTTGGAAAAGTGAGGATTTCATAAGAAAACTCTATTTTCATGTAAAGTCTATGGTGTTAATGTTAGTAAGAATCTCCATGAAATAAATTGAAATTGCTTGGGAGAAAGTAGGGAAAGAAGTGTTGGTCGTAAATTGGAGAAAGTACGAGGAAGGTGCTTTCTCCTTGAGGTATTTCCCAAGGGACAAAAAAACGGCTGACGATCGTATTCAGTCCCAGTTGAAAAGTTGCTGAGTTGTTCAATATTTGATGGAAATGTCAGCAAAGAAAAGTAAAGAGAGAAAGAGACCAATGGAGTCTATAAAATAGCCTAAAGATTACTATTAATTTTCAACAGCATACTTTCTCCCTCACTCCCTCTGATGTATTGAGGATTTGTTTTATTTCCTCTATTATAAGTATTAATGATCAGTAATGTGAATTGACGATTTTTTTTGTGCTCACATTTGTTCCTAGTCTAGTCTAGTACACACAAACAACATTAGAGATATAGGGGAGAAAGTATATTTTCACTAGAATTACTTTTTTTGTGTGTTGGAATTTCTAATTGTGTTGCTGTCCTTACCAAGCAAAGGGTGTGGGATTTGTACAGCTATAGAGGATAAAGAAAAAGCCATTTACTGACAAAAAATCCTGATTCAAGAGAAAAAAACAAGGAAAAAGGAATTATGTTGAGAAGTTACAAAAGAAACGAGGAAGAGAGAAAAAAAAAGAAGTTTGACTGCTGATTATAATCTAAAATGACTATAAGTGTGTGAGCTTTCACGAAGGGTATATAGTGAGGAGAGAGTTTCAACTGATGAGAATGAGATGGAGAAAATGGAAGGGAGACGTTGAAACAGTTGAAATTATGTACTATGAAGTGTTCACAAAGTCCTCATAGTGTTATATATTTGTTAGGCTTTGAGACCGCAAAAGAGTTCACATATACAAGTCATAATTCATGATAAATTTGATGAGATGAGCCTGTGAAAAAAATTGTACGTCTCTTTCTCTCTTTTTTTCCCAGTTGAAGTTTATTTGAGAATATGTGGATCTGTATATATCTTTGTGTACGGTTTCTATCTCCCCGTGTAATATGAGTTGACTTAATTTAATGGTGGAATTTGAACCAGCTGCGTGGCATTCAACTCTCTATTTGAAAAATTTACTGTATCTTTAAAACCTTAATTTTGTAGTGTACGAGGGGAGATCAAAAAGTAATGATTATGATTTTTTATCTCCGTTCCTTGTAAACCGATCACCAAGATAT
>JAQIVZ010003546.1:0-13473 GCA_034700945.1 Arrhopalites spinosus
TACTCACGTCAGAAATGTACACTCGGCAAAACTATACCGTCAAACATGTCTCGTCATAAGTGTACACTCGGCAGAATTCCCGTTTACCGGCAAATGACTAGGGACTCTACGTGTATCTGTGTACAAGACAGGAGAGTTGACTTGGTGCAGCTATTACAAAAACTATTAGTAGTTTGGAATGTTTGTGAGTACAGTAATATCGATATGTTAACTGTGTTTCTGCCGCAATGCAAATGCTACGAGTTTTGGGACTCTGTACAAGTCAAAAAAAAATTATGAAAAAAGATCAAGACAATGGTATACATATTACATCATAGAGAATATCTGTACAGACCCTTGTTTTTGTTGGGGGCTTCAGTTTAGTTAGTTTTGAGATTGGAATAGATAGGTATGGGCTCAAGTGAAGAAGAGCAAGAAGATGATGAACCTAATATGGATCGACATGAGTCTCGACCTCACTGAGGCCAAACATTGGAAACCAAATGTTGTATTATGTACCCAATAGTCTTTTTCCAATCTTTTCCCATGTTTTTTATTATTTTCTCTCTGTTTCTTCATGGTGTTTGCGTGACACCTTTGGAGAAAAAAAAGGGACAGTTTCTCTTTCCTCACTGAAAACTAAACAATAGAACTTCCTTTATTAACTCTAAGATCGTATTTCACAGTCGAGTTGTCAATGACTTTTTTTCTCTCTTCTCTTGTAAAAGGAAGCCCTGTCTACACACAGAAAGGCATTGGACTACTCTCTCTATTATTGTAGAATGAGTATTTGTAGCTGTACTATTGACTCATCTATAACAATCATTATTTCTTTCACACACAATCTAATTTTTTTCTCATTTCTATATATTGTGTCTATACATGTATATGAAGGCACTTAATATTAAGAGAGGAAAAGTTGAGGCACATCTGCAAAGTGTGTGTGGTTCAATTGTTCCATTTTTTTTAAAAAAAAAAAGTCTTGATGGTCTCTGTTATGTGTGAAGGAAAAAAAATGGATTGGAGGGTGAAGAAAAATACCGTGTAAAATTAAGTTTATCCCCCCCTCCTCTCTCTCTTCCGAAACACACACATTTGACTTGACACTCAGATTTCATAGAAGCCCGATTCCCATTTCATTACGTGACTTTTGGTTTGTTTACCATCCTACCTTTAATTAAATAAGATTGATTTTTCAATCTTTGAACTTCCCCGTCCATCCGCCGGTCTGTTCGTCATCATCCCTTTCCTTAGACCCCGTCCTTCTCTCTCTCTCTCTCTCTCTCCTGAATTCGGCAGCTCGGTCTATTATTCTTCTTTTTGGTCTCTCACAATAGAAATATAATAGGCCTCTCTTTTCGTTTTGCTCATTCTCAGCTACCTATTCTTTATTGTGTGTGTGTCTGTATATATCAAGTATAAACCATGTATTACATCTTGATGGGAGAAACAAGTTAAAGTTAAGCCCCACACTTCCTTATTTCCTAAATTCTCTCTCTCTCTCTGTATATGACTATATGTACATGGGGCATGAAAGTATAATAAAAAGTTGAAGCGAGAATGTGAAATAGTACATGGGTTATTATGGAGTGAAACAAGCTACTTTCCCAAAGTCCCCTTTTTATGCTCATTCTCCATGTATTTGGCTCCAAAAATCCATTAGTGGAATTAAAGGATTCATATGCTAAATAACGTTGAAAACGGTTCTCTCTCTCTCTTTCCCCACACATTTCTTCACACTCTAGGAATATAACAATAAATGTTAAACATAATTTTCAAATGAAACCATATCATTAACGTTCCCTATGTTGGGGTTGCTTGGTAGTTGACGCTAATTTTTCAATGGTTCACTCCAAAAACAACACAAACCTCCCCCTCCCTCCCGTCCCTTGTTCTTGTTCCTCTCCACAAAAAAATAGTGGCTGCATCCCACACTCTTGCTCATGTTGTACATTAAAGTCGTATAATTCTTGGTTTTTGCTTGTCTAGTCTATATCCTTTACATGTAATTTAATTAGTTTGTCCCTTCCCCCCTTTCATCATCATTTTGAATTTAAATACTTTATTCCATCTGAGACACAGAGTTAACACCATGAGAGAGGAGGATGAGCACCTCTAGTCTTTTTATTTTATTTTTTTCCTCTTTTTCTTCCAATCGTCCCATACATTTTTACTCGTATGTGTTCAATTCAATTAAAACTTTGGAGAGAGAAATGAAAAGGGAAAATTGTTTTTAGAAAGACAGAGAAAAGAGAGAGGGGGTGGGGTAAAAGAAGGAGGAGGGGGGATTCACTGGTAGCATCAAAAATGACAGCTGAATGAAAGAAACTAATCGTGGGGGATAAAAAGAGTTTTTTTGAAAATAGTTGTGTTTAACTTGTGAAGTTGGTTTTTTCGCGAAAGGAGAAAAAAAAGATGGAGAAAAGAAGAAGAAGAAGGGAAGGAGGATGAATGGATCTGGGGAGAGAGTAGTTGTGTGTGGAACATCAAATGTCTGTTTGGCTTGGATAACAAAAAAACAAACGGGCTGGCAAGAGTCGAAAAGAGTTTACACAACATGATGGATGATGTTAAAATTATTGTTAATGCAGACCAAAGATATAATATACAGATCTACTTGTATTTTTTTTTCTTCAACTTTACCTTTTACCATTATACATATTTTCACACACACAAGGAACAAGACACAACTGTACATTATACAAGCACATGTACAAGGACGAAATTGAAAGAAACTAATAGAAGAAAAAGGTTCAAGAGACAGTTTAGCTAGTTTTTAGATATTTTTGTACAAAAAAAAGTATTTTTTTTTCTTCTTCTTCTTCTTCTTCTCCATCTCCGTCTCCTTCTTTCATCTTTTATTCTGCTTCTCATCTCATCTCCTTCTTGTTTTACACACAGGCACAAGCACACACACCCAGACCTGGGCTATATCTATGGAAGTATGGGCCAAGAGAAATTTAAAGGATCGTTAGAGTAAGTCTCAAAAAATGTGTGGTAAATGTGGTATGATGCAGTGTTTCTAGTACTGCTTATTTTTCACTAATCACCCCCCTCCATCCATTTTAACTTGTACCAATATATATATTCTATATAATGCATATCTGTCTAGTATTATTCTGTGTAAAATGTACAAGAGAATCAACACAAAAACAGTTAAGACAGAGTAATGAGTAACGAGATGATGTGTGGAGATGAGAATTGGAATCTAAAAATACAAGAGTGTCTTCAATCTTCAAAAAATAAAGTCTTTACTTTTTCTCCCTCTCTCTCTATATATATTTTTTCTGTACAAACTAAAAATTGTACAGTAAACTGGACATGTTTTTTTCATGGAAGTATTTTTTCTCTTGTCTCTATTCACATATATAGAGTTTAGATGATATAAGCATGAGCATGAGGTGATAGGATTTTTGTTTATTAGCCAGAGGAAAAGCCAAGTTTTCTTTTTTCATTCCTTAAATTCCAAAATTTGTACACAGAGAGAGAGGGGTGCATTATGTCACTCTCAAGAATGATAAATGTTTGTGTACCTAAAGTGCTGAGCTAAAATCTCAACTTGGAGGGAAATATAATAAACATTATGATGTGATAGGAATTGAAAATATACTCAAGACAAATATCAGCCCAATGTAGTTTCTCTCTCCTATTATACCTATCCCCCATTTTTTTGTGGTCAATTTTTTTCTCTTTTTTTATCCCTTTCTACTGTATATTTCCCTTATCTTTAAATTGCAATTTAAAAAAAATCTGTTATTTTAAAATAATAAAAGTCAATTATTTTTATTTATTTTTTTGTTAAAATATAAAAAAATAATTTGGTAAAAAAGTTTAGATATTTAATTGAAAAAAGACAATAGTTTTGACTCTTGATATGTAGCGTGCATATTAGTTGATTCTTTTTGTGAAAAAGAGAGAGAAAATAAAAGTTATGAGGTATTGGTCACTCTATTAAATTTATTTAACACGTCCCATAATTTAACACGCACAATCCCTATACACACAAAACAATCTGATATAATATATTACATGATATGTTCCTCTCAAGTCTCTCTCTACATGTATAAAGGGGGTGGGTAAAGGGAAAGCTGAGAAAAGCCTACGGGATGATGGAAATGTGTTTGAGTGTGTATACACACACACACACACAACAAAAGCTCGTACTACCAAAGAATATCACGGCTCTTGTGAAAGCTTGATGTATAGTAACATGAGGGGAATTACCAAAAGTTAAGCTTTGAGTTATAGAGTGAGGGGAGACATGTCTATGTACATGTATACATGTATATATATAGATATCTAGCCAAGCGGTCACTTGTTGACGGGGCCAAATGGTCACGACGTGTTTCCATCTTTCCTTCCGTTCTCCTTCTCCGTTCTTTCACTTTCTTGACTCCATTTCGAATGTAAAAGGTGTATATGATATTACAAGACGGTATGGAGTACATAAAAAAATAGTCAAAACTTTTTTTTTCCTATTTTCTCAATGTTGCCCGGGATTCTCATTGGTGGATTGGTGAGAGTGAGAGTGAGTGAGGTTTTTTTTTCTTGTGAGGATGAAAAATGAACTTTTCTATGGTTGACACGGTCCAAATTGTTTTTGCATTCCATTTTTGATTCAAGCCAGGGAGAGGACATGAAAAGAGAAATTATTTCTCTTTCGCTACATCCTCTCTCTCTCTCTCTCTCTCTCTCCTAAAGCAAGATTCGTGGTTGGGAGCTACTAGCGTAGTTTATTTTTTCTTGTAGAGAATTTTATAGGATATCACACAATTACATTTTATATATAAAAAAATACTTTGTAGGTCCTTGCATTGTGGTAGGTAACCTACCAGTACCAGTACTGGGGGTAGTAGGAGTATAGAAAGGAATGAAAAATATATTAAGGCATTAGAAGTACAACACACATGTGTGTGTGTGTGTTCACATATGAACGTCACAGGGAAGAAAAATCGTCCCTGTACAGATCCAAATTTTAGATTTTCCCAAAGTAATTTCCTTAAAAATTAAACAGAACATATCTCAAAAAAGTTTTTTTTCCTTCTTCTTCTCCGTCAAGATTCATTGTGTGCTGAATGGATGTTGCAAGAGAGAGAGAGAGAGAAGAGGGAGCACATAGTAAATTATAATGCTTTATTCTTGCCACGGTACTATTATGTTATTAGGCTACCTCAATTTTTTAACTTTTGAAATTTTAGCCTGTCCTTTTGAACGGGTCGGTCGACTTCCCTCTCTCTCTCTTCATCTTCTTTATCTCTGAGAATATTATAGAAAGATATAACATTTTTTTTTAAAAAAAAGGAGAACAAGATGGAATACAAGTCAGTTCAGAATTGGCCTGCTGGCTCATCTTTATCTTTTGAGAGAGAGAGAATTTTTTTCATTTTATTTGGGAAGCTTCATTCTATAACAGACATATCTGTACACGTAAAAATTGTTTAGTACACAATCTTTTGCCTTTTTTTATTTATGTATCTTATAATGTTATATAACATTTTAATGTAGTTGAAGGCGTACTTGAGTGTATTATGTGCTGAGTTGTTTTCTCAAGCAAAAGAGAAGAAAAAAAAACTCTTCAATATAATTGCCACCAAAAAAATTCCTTCCATTCTCTCTCTCTCTCTCTCTCTCTCTATACAGATTTATGATGCCCAGAAAATTATCCAAAAATGGGAATCTCTCTCTCTCCCTTGAACATATCATTTCCGTACGCTCTATCATAATAATATATAAAGTTTTGACATTTCTCTTCATTTTCCTTTCCCTCTCTCTCTCAATAGTTGAATGTATGGAGAGCTCCTTTTTTTTAAAAAAAAACTTGCATCTTTTTTTTGAGGAGTCCATACCGTTCCTCCTTCCCTTAAAGTGGCCTGGGGTCGTCTCTTCCGCTTCTCTTTGATCCTTGGCTGAGTACACAGATATTTAACATAAGAAAGACCCGAGTTATACTAAGTGGCCATATTGACTATTTACTACATAATATTTATACCCCCATTGTATATGCATTACATGTGTAATGTATTTAGACAAACATTTAATGACTACATTTTCTCTTAAGGTTCCCCCTCTCTTCTCTGTTTTCTTCACAGAGAGCGGCTTCAGTGGCCCCTTCATTACAAAACTTAAAATATCTTTACCTCTCTCCCTCTCCTCTCATTTTTTCAACTAATATTTTTGTACAGATACATAAATAAATTTATGCTCGCTCCTCTTCGGCTGTCAGTCAAAATTGTGTAAATGCCAGACAAGTCATAATATCAACTTGTAGAGGTAGACCTTAATATGTAATGAAAATATCTCCGTTTTTTAAAAAATAAACTTTTTTTCTACAATTCCTTCAACTCCCCTCAAACGTCCAGAGGTCGCCCCCCTAAAATTTTGAGAGTCATTAGAAACATTTAAAATATTTTTTAATATCTGTATTCTGTATAGTCAAAAAAAACGATTTAGTTAAATATTTCAAACTTTACTCAAATGCGTAGGATTAGCAATCGTGAGTTTTACAATTTTTAAATCTTGATAACCAAGAAAATATTTTTTTTGTTGTAATTTTGATGATGATAAGGAGTCTGACAAAAAATTATATGTATTATTTTTTTATATAAAATCAAGTCAAGTTCGTGATTTGTTTCTAGAGCTGTAAAAATTTATATAGGTTGTTATAATTTTATTTTATGAGCATTATTACTGTTATTAGATGCTCATAACATAAATTGATAGCAATTGCAAGGTTAAATTTTTGTTTTTGTCTCTAAATGGTCTTTCTCTCTCTCTGGTGAATTTATAATATGGAGATTTTTTTGCTATATATAAAAAAATTACACATGTAATATCCATAATACAGACTGTAAAGATACGGATATAATTTTTGTATTAAAATTTCTTAGGTAAAAAAGAAAAAAATAATTTTTTTTTGTGTGCGTGTGTACATTGCCCTTTTACAAAGAAAGAAGTGAGTCTCAAGTTTTTTAGTCGTCATAGTCTGAAATATACTATTGTTCTTTTGGAGATGAAAAAGAAGAATGGAAAAAAGTGAAGCATGTTGGTTGTGGTATGCAAAGTAGGGAGACTCTCTCTCTCTCTCGTCGCGACGAAAATGCTTGATAATTATTGTATTTATGCTTAAACCTTTTCTCCTCCATTTGTACAATCAAAGAGGGAATGGACTAAAGAGAGTTTGTGTGTTTTGGGAGTCTCGTACAATTACATTAAATTTTATGAGCATTATATATCAAAATGGAGAAGTAATAATTAGTAAGTGACAGTATAGGTCATAATTTACAATTCAAATAGAAAACGGAGGAGTCTCTCTCTCTCTCTCTTTGTGAGGAATTGGAAGCAATAAGAGTACCCCAGACTTTTTAGCACAGCGAGTCACAAGACAAAGACGGTAACGGGATGAACGTTGGTGGTCGAATAGCTTTAACTTGTTCTCACACAGACTAATATACACGCACACAAGACTCCTGTGAAACTGACTCTCCCTCCCCCTCCTCTTTCTATTCTTTGTTAAAGATGAGTCATATTTAAAATGTTGGGTATGAAGAGAAATAAATGAATTTGAGAGAATTTTTTTCTTTTTGTGTTGAGATTATGTATAACATTAAATAATTAAATAAAGAGATGAGCTCAAGACTAGTAAAGTGACTGTTTGTGATTTGTGACTTTTGAGAGTGGAAAAGATGGAATTAAAAGAGGGAACAAGGAGTACAAAAAATTGTTTTTTAAAAAAGAAGAGTATTGGTGAATAGAATAGGTAGTAATAGTAATAATAATTAGCGATGCAGACCACGGCTGATGCAGAAACTCTTATATAAAATGAAGAGGGGCAGGTGGTTAAAGTAGGAGAGTAAGAGTAAGAGAGATGGATGGATAAAGTAAGATGCATGGTCTTGGAAGTTGAATTAGTTTAACTTTCAAGAAATTGGCTGGATGAATGGCTTGATATGTGAAATAAATATAATGAAATGATAATACTCTTCTTCTACCTACTGTACATATACAACTTTTTTTCAGTTGTTCTGACTGCACAAGTCAACTCAAAGATTCACGTACTCTCTCTCTCCCTTGGAACATGTAATGAGATTATATACGTGTATGTGTTAGAGGCAAAGATACACGAAACACACACACAAGAAGAAAAAAGATACAAAACAATTGTTGTTGTGGTGGTGGGGACGGAGCTGAAAATGAAAAGAAGGCAGGCAGAGTGGAAACATATCATCAAGGCAGTGAGGATGACTTCAAGTTGAAATGAATGATTACAGTAATTTTCGATTTGGAAATAAAGGTGCCCCTTCATTCAAGGCGGATCAAACATGCTCTTAAAAACTCTCTAAGTCTCTTTGATATTTATTCCCTTCATTTTCTAACTTGGCTCTTCTCTTCTTGGTTCTGCCTTCAGTCAGTTTTCAGTTGGTGAGTGGATCCTATCCTGCTCTCATCCCTTGCCTTTACATACTCAAGCAATCAGGTACTTTCCTCCTATACAAATAGCTACTCCAGCTCTTTATATGGACCGTAGTAAACGGAGGGACAGGTCCCATTGAGTATGTACATTACATGAAAGAGAGACAGGCACCCATTCTCTCTCTCTCTCTCGCTTATTGTTCGTTCCATCCCTTCCCCTTGACTCTTTAAATCGCCCGAATTGCTAATAACTCTAATCATTGGGAGGCAAACTAAAAATTTCATTGGAGAAAATAAGCATAATTTTCTGATATAATTTTACTTGCGTCAACAAATTTATTGCTCTGACAGCCGGCCTTTTAGTTTTATCTCTGGTCTTCTCCTACAAACTCGTACAAAATATATGGAACCATTGGTTTTCTTAAATGATCATTATTTTCTATGTTAAAATATTTCATAGTGTATAGTCTCAAAACGTTAAATTCTCCATTTATGAGGACACGCTCTCATTTTATATTCTTCATGTGTAGGTTACGTATTATGTATTTGTATTTGTACAGATAGAAATTTTTTTTACAACCATTTACCACCTCGACCTCACCCAACTAAAAATAATTGCCAAGTTATTTTTTTTTCAAGTCTACTATAATTCATATATTATGTTATGACCGATTACTCTACTCCTACACTGTACAAAAATCCTCACTTGTTCTTGCCCTACAAATTAAATTGTCCATTTAATTAACAGAGGAGGGCTTTCAATAACGTTTTTAGAAAAAAGGTTTTTTTTGATGGCGGATGGAGCTTCTTCTCAAATCTCTTCAAAAAATCTTGTGCTATGCTACAGATACAGATAAGGAGTAGAAGTAATGAAAAATGAAACGAAAAATGTGAAAAGTATCAATTTAATTTTTTTTTCTACGTGATTTGTTGTTGACTTGCTCTCTCTCTCTCTCTCATACAATACAAAATAGGGACATTGGGTGATGGAGAATGAAGAAAAAAAAGATGGAGAAAAAAAATAAAGATGAGGAAGCTAATGATTCCCCAAAGAGAATTTATCTAATCTTTTTTTTTCTCTCCCTCTGCCCTCTGTCTCTCTCTCATCGGCTCATTAAGATAATGACTTAATTGTATGAACGTTTCTTTTAGTTTATTATTATTCAAATTTTTCTCTTTCCTTGTTTCATAGTCATGTTTCCTTTTTTATTGGTTGAGCTGAGACTTGAGAGTGTGGAGAGAGTGGCGGCTCAAAGGATTTTTTTTGTCCCTTGTACAAAGTACGAGGTGACGCGAATGACTAAAAAGAGTATGAAGACAACATTACACGTACATACAAAAAGAGAGAGAGAGAAATGAGAATGAGACGAAGTCAAGGGATAAATTTGAATTGGGTCTGTGGTTTAAAAAAAATGAAGTTTTTTGAGTGTGTGGATGATATGTATTTTGCATTTATTTATTTTTATGGCAAGTACAGTTGTGGGTAAGAGAGATAATGGAACGGAGATGAGATTCTGTAAAACAGGGGGGAATTTATATACCCTCCTACCATTCCCATGTTAAAAAAAGGAACACATGAGTCTCTCTCTCTCTGTTGAGGTGTAATCTGCATGAATATATATATATATGAGCTCAACATATAACAAAGATCAGCAGTGCCTCTTTTGCTGGTAAATTTTTTTCTCTCTCCTCTTCTTTCTCTTTTGTTGGTGAAATGGTGAAAATGAGAATGTTTGGTCTAAGGCAAAGGCAAAGGCTGTGCTCTCTCTCTCTCAATATCGTTCATTTTTGGTATGGGTGGTTAGAGAGTTAATCAAAAGCTATGAGACGAGGGTAATATTGAGTGTACAAGTGCATGTGTTTATGATGATCTGGGAAAAAAGGAATTCGGATTTGCTTAGCTATGCATAAGGTTGTTAACTTTATAGTGGTATTTACAGGGATGAGAGAGAGAATGTTATTACAAATGGAAAATGTGTATTTGTGATGGTTCATTTCTTGTGATGGTGGTTGGTTCCTTCCTTCCTTTTTGCCTCGAGAGAACTTGTCTGTGAAATAGTATTCTCTCCATATACATGTATATGTATACTCTCTTTAGCATCAAGAAGAAAAAAAAGAATAAAAAAAGAGAACCACTCGCTACACTCTAACCTAGTAGCTAGTCTATTTGTACAAGTTGAATTGTTTCCCATATGTAACCCCCCTCTCCCTCTCTCTTGTACAAAAAAAACCTCTGCTAATCTTTAGTACACAAGAGCATACATGACAACATGTTTTTTTGGGGCTTTTAATACACACCGAGTGTATATCATATACACCATGTGATATTTATAATAGTTCCGTGTTCAACACAGGGGGAAGAGAGAGAGAATAAAAAAAGTGTTAGTGGTGGTGGTGGCGATGGTGAGACGGAGGAGATGGAGACGGAAGAAAGAAAAGAAAAATAGAGGAGAAAAGAAAAGATATATAGAATAGATGAGAGTAAATGAATTGAGGCAAAATACAGAGAGAAACAGTTGAAAATGCAAAACTGAATGAGAAGAGTTTTTTTTAAAGTTGTTCTTCTCTCTCTCTCTTTTTCTTCGAAATGAAGACGAACAAGACAAGAGCAAAAGTTAGGAAGAGAGAGAGAGAGAGGGTCGTAGAAGAGAAAAAAAGTGAGAGAGAGAAAAATGAAAGTCGCTCTTTTTTTTATACACATACGAATAGACTAGATACATAGACACATGAAATGGTATTTTGCGATTATTTCACCATTCCCCCAGGGAAACTCATTTAATCTCTCTCTCTCTCTCTTGTGCTGATGGGATCATCCTCCATTCATTATAGCCAACTCACATGCACATTCACGGGAGTTTTTTTTTATATATAAATACATGGAGGATATATCCTCCAAGTTTACGTCTCTTATAGGCTATTCTTCCTGCTCCCATTTCCATTCTCTTCCACTTCCTCACTGTTATTTTTTAAACTTTTTTTCTCTCTTTCTCTTCTTCTTCATCTCTCTCTCTCTCTGTGTGTCTTACATGAACTTGGCAATTTCACAAAAGAAGAGTAAATTGTCAAAACAGATTAGTTCCTTCAAAAACAGTTGTGTGTGCTCTACAACCTTGTATGTATATGCACACACATAGTCAACTATCCTCACACACACACACACACACAATAATCCATACACCCCAAAAAGTTTTGTTTCAAAACAATTATCAGAAACTTCATCCGAACCTCTCTCTCTCTCTCTTTCGTTATGCTTTCCCAAAGAAAAAAAATGATGAGGAAACTTATCCGTCAGCTACTTTGTCGCTTCCCTCTTTTTTTAATACTTTTATATGCTTTCGGTACTCTCGATTGGGGGTCTAAGACTCATCACATTTGTTTTTTCATTCTCTTGTTCTTCTCTCACTCTCTCAAAATAAAACTTAACTTGTGTTAGTATATGTAAGAGTAGAGTGGTACATGTTACAGAAAATATATTTATATGGGATATGGTGGAGGAGAGAGAAAAACATTTAAAGGTTGTAAGTTATCATGTAAAGTATCTATCTGACTCTCTCTCTCTCTCTCTTTTTAAAAAAACTCTTGAGAATATACACATGGAGATATGATACACTTTTTGTTATGTATAATAGACATAAAAACTTTTTTTTTCTTTTTGTCTTGAACCATCCCGATAGTCTAAATAGCCAATCACACACTTTTCTATTCTCTCCTGACTCATTTTAAGTGACTTAATCTTACGGATGAATCTTGCGGTTTGTTCAAAATTTCTAGAGAGAGAGAGGGAGGGTGTACAGGTTAACGATGAATACTCATATGGAGGTATATGTACATGGTAAAAATAAAAGAGATTCAAAATCCTATTTTCCCATTTACTCCCCTCGTAATTTAAGACTAAATCGTCCCAGTGCACAATGTTCAATCTCTCTCTCTGTGATGGGGAATGTGTGGAAAAACTGGTGGAATATGTGTAGTCTAACTTTATTAACTATTTCTCTCTCTCTCTCTCTCTCATGTATGTATTGTAAAGTCAACCCCTCTTAAAATGAGTTGAAAAAGAGCAGAAGCAGAAAATGAAGAATAGTAGAGCTCTCATGTCAACAGCTGATTGCTCAAGTGAGTAAAGAAAAGAGGGGCAAATGATTGTTTTAAAGTTGGAGGGATTAAAACTTGAAAATCACCTCGTAATATTCCCAGCACACAATTATCACAGTTGGAGAAGACGAGTATCATTTCAACAAAGAAAATTAGTCAGTTACAAAAAGCCCCTTTATTTCTTACCCTCAACCTCTTTCTCTCTCTTGCCGTCTTTAAATATGGAGAGTGTACATATAAGGAAATGTATTCCATGGGCAGTCAAGATGGTAGATAAAATAGAGAAATGAAAATTAAGTGAAATAATTAACAAGAAAATCCAAGAGTGGTTCTTTCCTCCGTATTATTACACTTTTCAAACTCCATGAATTGCAACATTTTATCTCTTAAGAGAGCTCTCTTCATAAGACATAAGACAAACCATGTAGACTTGTTCTTTTTTTCTTTAACACTTAAAAAAAAGTTTAATATTAGTGTGCACTCACTATGTCCATCTTTTTTTATAATAAATATTCATATTAAATTAATACTATGAAAAGATTGGCTTTAGCTATTATGGCCTGAGTTTTTTGATAATTGGCACTTCTATCTCTCTCCTCATATGAATTTTCTTGTACTAATCTCATCTTTGGCTAACGTCATTTCAAGCTAGAACTGGAAACATCACTTGTATTGGTGGGTGTGATTGTGACAGCAAAATGAAATGAAAGAATGCCGGTGGACATGTTCACCAAGCCAGAGAGAGATGATGATGATGGTGGAAATGGAAATTACAGAAAATAAATGCAAAATGCAAATGATGAAAATGATGATGACGGCTCTCGAGGTGATTTGACAGTTACGTCGCTGCTGCAACTCATCTCAACTCTTCTCTTTTTTAAAACTCAAAAGAAAAAAAAATCTTTTAGATTTGATAACTTACAATGCAACTACTTCAGTGGTATAACGCCAAATGACTCGAGACATACACCAATCGAGAGTTAATTTTGAATG